>SAYR01000670.1:3449688-3518630 GCA_004382745.1 Argopecten irradians irradians
ATTAGGCCTGTGTCATGCTGGATGAAAGGGCTACCTAAGTTTGTTCAAATAAATGACAGTGACCTGTCATCTCAAGGTCCACGAGGTCAAAAAGGCTAAAATCTTTAAAACAACTTCTTCTTCAGAAGAACAGAAGGCAAGGAAAACCCACAAGCACCGGTACTGATATTTGGCCCTGTAGGATGGCTGGGATTGAAGGTAACCAAGTTCTGTATGCAAATAAAATTGACCTGCACATTATTCAAGGCACAGGGGTCAAAAAGGCTAAAACTTTAAACAACTTCTCTCTCAAGAACGCAGAAGGCCCAGAAAGGTACTGATACTTTGCCCTGCTAGGTCGACTTGGATGAAGGGGCTACCAAGGTTGTTCAAATAAATGACCTTGACCTCATTCATGGTCACAAGGGCATCACCCGCACTAGGCTAAATCCTTTATACAACTTCTTGTGAATAAACTAAGAGAGCTTAGAGACCTATTATTAGGCCTGACTGCATGCTGGGAGATAGACAGAGTGCTACCCAAGTTTGTATCAAATTAATACCTTGACCTTCATTCAAAGGTCACGAGGCGGGTCAAAAAGGATAAAAATCTTTAAACAACTTCTTCTCAAGAACCAGATCAGGCCCGCAGACCGGTTAGCCTGTGATAATTGGGCTGTGACATCGCTTGGATGAAGGGACTACCATTGAGTTTGGTCAATTAAAGCACAATGAATGACCTTAACCTCATTCAAGGTCACGGGGAGTCAAAAAGGCTAAAATACTTTAAATGAACGTCTTCTCAAAGCACCAGAAGGCCCGGTATGATTATTTGCCCTGCTAGGATGCTGGGATGAAGGGCTACCAAGTTTTAATCAAATAAATGACCTTGACCTTCATTCAAGGTCACAGGGGTCAAAATAGGATAAAATTCATTTTAAACAAATTCTTCGTGAATAACGAAGAAGGCCGAGAGACACTGCAATTAGGCCTGTGACGCCTGCTGGGCATCAAGGACTAAGAGCCGCGCACCAAGCTTTGATGCAACAATGAATGACTTTGATCTTCATTCAAGTCCAACAGGGGCTCCAAATAGGCTAAAAATCTTTAAATCGACTTCTTCTGTAAGAAACCAGGAGAGGCCCAGAACTGGTACTGATAGGGCATGGTAAGATTGCTGGGATGAAGGGCTATCTCAAGTTTATCAATATGGAATGACCGTCATTGATCTTCATTTAAAAGGTCACGGGCGGCAAATAGACTAAAATCTTTAAATGACGTCTTCTCAAGAACCAGAAGGCCCAGGGTACTGATATTGAGCATGTGGCATGCTGGTAGCATGCTGGGATGAAGGGCTACCAAGTTTGTTCAAATGAATTACCTTGACCTTCAATCAAGGTCACAGAGGTCAAATAGGCTAAAATCTTTAAACGACTACGTTGTATTGTACTAATAGTCAGATGACCGTTAAGGCCCATGGGCCTCTTGTTTAGTTATATAATACAATGGTGTGGATTTTGATGGTATGTAGTTTTTGTATGGATTTACCCTGACTTGTAATTGTGAGAAAGTTGTATAATATAAAGGTCATATGTCTATTTTGCCAATTGAAATGTCAGATATACTTGTTTCCATCATTATTATATATATGTATAGCCTTCCAATGAGAGCCATTATGTTATCGTTTTATACCTGTACCATGAGACTGTTTACAGTGTTCATGACCTGTCCGTGACTGTCTGGATTTCATTTGGTAACTTCCAATTAATAGCCAGGGTCGCTGAAGGATATGGTAGCTTTATGGGTGGAGGATAGCTGAAGTACCCAGAGAAAAACCACAGAGCAGCGGTCAGTACCCTGACTTGGGAGGGGTGTTATATATATATATATCTTTACCGACAATCTATAGGTTCAGAATACATTAACAAACCAATCATTATGAAATTTAATATTTGCTGCTTAGATTTACTTTTCAATCATATCACAAAATTTGATGGATAATTTCAAGTTGAATCTCTAAAATAAATTGTCTGAATACTTTTGTTGAATTTTCTTGCGGTCCTCAACAATTATAGAAAATGTTAATTGACTTGAACGTATCAGTATTGAGCTTGTTATCAGACCTCAGTGCATGAATAGTAGCATTATAATGATATACACATTTAACTATGTGAGTAAGAGCATTGTGTATCATTTTATTTGTGTTTTAAATCGTAAGATGTTTGAGAGTTGTAATCATATCTTTATGATGCCCTATTTTACACTGGTGACCTACCTAAGTTGTTTCTTTATGTTACAAAATCTGATATCTGTATTTGAGATCAAATCTTGATTTCCTGTGACAGTTCATAGTATATATATACATACAGTATTACATGATGTGTATTAAATGGTAAAAAATGTGTTTGTAGCTGGAGTTGATACAATCTTACACAGGAAATGCTCTTCCGGCAGTTTTATCTTATCAGCTCATCCCCTGGTGTTGTGAATCGGTCCAGCATCCCATCGGATCTCTGTAGCCTGCAGTGGACAAGGGGAGATGACTCTGTTATATTGTGTTTGATTGCTGATGTTATTGAGGCCTATTATCTATGTGGAGCGCTATAGAATACCACAATATTTACAGCTGGGGGCTATATTTCTTTCTGTCTGTTAGAAATATATGTTTATATAGCTGGAGTCCTTTATATATAGATACCTTATCAGACAAGTGTTTCCTCTCTTGTTTTGGGGGCATCAGTTATGACACTTAGGCCTAAGTGCTTTTTAACTGGATTTTAACTTTATAGGTTTCTTTGACATTATATTTTTAAAAAAAAAAGGTTTTATGTTTTAGAAATAAAAAGGTCATTATATGTTCAGTAGAAAATTGAATATTTGAGCCTACAAAGAGATCACCTCTTATCATCAAGTTCTAGTTTTAGATGATCAGTGCAGCAAATATTGATTGGTATAATCTCACTGTTTAAAAGTTCTTGTTTACAATGCACAAAATAAGCATGCATATCTTATGACAGCAAATTAAAGTTTGCATTAGGATCAAATAAGCTTTTCTATTTTAAGATCAGAACCAGTTGCTTGAACATCTCAATGTTTTGTGTATTAACTATCTTTGTTATGTTTGTTATCACTCACAATAACAAAGGATGACAGTTTCATTGTTCAGGTCTGTTTTCTACCATCTCAGTTTGGGGTCAGATGTCAGAGGTCACAGGGTCATGAGAGGGACAGACAAGGGTGATAATTGAATAATGGACAAGTGGCCATAAAGGTGTCCAACTGTTATGGTCACTTATAAGGTGCTAACTGGCCTATAAATAACCCCAGGTCATCAATAACACTGACCACTACAGTATTATAGAGACTGATCACTTCCCTGATGGTCACTGTCCTGACTATAAATATCCTGGTGTATATGTTTGTTAAGTACCCAGCTCTAACTTAAAGTGTAACAAAAATGAATGTATGTGTATTAAGTGTATATGATTCCATGGATACAAAATATGATTGATGATAATGTTTATTATTTTCATCAATTAATTTACTGGATGTTAGTTTTACTTGCACTGTGCACCTGTCTTATTAGAATATTTACCTGTATGGTGTACCTGTACACACCTGTGTTATTAGAATTCATACCTTTATGGTGTACCTGTACACACCTGTGTTATTAGAATATTTACCTGTATGGTGTACCTGTACACACCTGTTTGCTATTATGATGGTAAACCATGATTCAGGTTTTCTATACCTGCTTCAGCCAACACAACATGCTGTGTAAGTGAGAGGAGATATTCAATCTGTTGGGTTACCTGGTACATACCCAGAAGCTGTGTGTAGCCTCTTTGTGTGTCCACACAAACAATTAGTCATACTATACACCTTGTTCATGCTGATGTTGCAGTATACAGGCATACTGAAGTTTCAAATTGGAACTTTTTTTTTTGCCCACCATGAAATGCAGACATATATATATACTCCGCATCGTTCCTGACATCCTCGTCCTACAGTAGTCGTTCTTGTCATTGTTCTCCTGTCATTCTTGTCCTTGTCCTAGCCTACTCCTAATCAATTTAATGAGGTTTGGGGGCATTTATGTCATATTTCTACTTTTTCAATATTTTCATGCAAACTAATTGTAATAATTCCCAAATTAGTTATGTTGCAGGTAGGGAGATAAATAAACGTTTTGTCAGGAATGTTAAAATAGGGTATAAATTTTCTCAGGAAAGCTTCTGTTGGAGATTTGGTTGTATTGTTAATGCCTTGACTATAGTGATATTGATTTCTAAGTGCTAGTGTACTGACACATCACCAGATCTGACGGAGATATATTAGGGGATGATATGGTAAAATAAAAACAAAAGCTTGGAACAATGGGACTAAAGTTGAGAGACTGGAGGGAGCTAGAATCAAAATAAGGGAAGGGCGGCATATAGGATGAGTAAAATCTGGGAGTAGAATGGGATGACAATGACACTATGATCGTTGTAATTGAATGAGACAGGAGGTGGGGTATGAAACTGTCTGTTAACATTACATATAATATGGTTTGTAATTGTCTTTGTTTCTAGATTAAGGAACAATGAGGCATGCAGCACAAATGGAAACTGCCCATTCATGATTTACATACAAAAATTATAGAAAAATTGAAAATTACCATAATAACAAATATGAAAAGAAATTTCCAATTTTAACTTTTTTTTTACACTGGTTTTCAGTCCTTCTATAAAAAAAATTTGGTAGGTATCGTATTTGACCCAATAAGCCCACAGGACACTTCAAAAATTGAAGCAAATAAGTGGGTACTTAATGGAAACAAATTTGGACTAGCCTTTCATAAAATTATTCTACAAAGTAAGCCATTAATCAAAAAAAATATATTGGTAAAGGAAACCAACAAAGTTTTAATATTTTCAGTCTGCATTTGATTTAGTAAGTGAAATTGAAGCCTATAAAAGGCGGAAGGACACTTATAGGGATTGGGGCGCTTATTGGGTGGAATACGGTAATTATATATATGCTAATAGATAACCAGGCCATGGTACATTACCTTGGATGTATATAATTGCCACTCCAGTTTAAATCAAAATATAATGATCATAGTACTATGTATCCTTTATACATGGTCTTTTAAAGTTTCCCGAATTCATATATGGAAACTTTTGTTTGCTTTGACCTTTCTTTGATAAATTCTTTATGTTTGTATTTCATTTATAACCTGAACATTTTCATGTACTCTTAAATTTCGTGTTAGCATGTTATACAAATATATAGGATTGTATCAAAATATGTATTGTATATAGCAATACCAAGTTTTACTACATACCTCTATCAGGCTCTAAGTTCTACAGATATCACTGCCCAATAGTTTATGCGATTTGATGTGTGTGAACTGTAACAAAGTACTTCAAATTGCACACAACATTTAATCAAAGTGTAATTTACTTTAGATCAAAGTTGGTGTATATGTTGAAGGACACCTGAAGGTCACCTGAAGGTCAGATTTGTGATGCTGACTGTGCCCACTCTGTGCCAACTCATCACATGTATAACAGACCACCCTGACACTGCAATACTGTATGGAACTGGTGCAACATACCTGGTCACCTTATAATTACCTGGAGAAAACTGAGAATTTCTCTTTTAAAAAGCCAAGAGTACTTTTTCAGCTGTCATAATTCAATTAATATTACTATCAGAATGTTGAAAGACAGTGCATACATAGGTAAATAGTAAGAAAGAAGGCCATATATATGCCTTTTATTTAGCCAGGTAAATGTGTTAGATAGATGATTAAACTGGGCCCTTTAGGCCTTTTCTTCAGTAGCAAAGTTGCTGTGTTGAATATATCAGTAAAGCAGGGCCTTTAGGCCTTTTGTTTGAGAAGGAGTTTTAAATTTGAAGTGTGACTCATGGTTATTAGATGCTTTATAGATGTACTGTAGGCCTTCACACTTTATCAGTGTGAAGATACAAAATAAAACTTTGTGTTTCATGTCCAACACAAACTGCTTAACCCTGTTTATCCTCGCACATCATCAGCAGGAGTGATAAGGGCGCAGCCTCCGTAGCTACAAACTATCCTAGATAACAGGTACTGCTAGGTGAGTCAGATTCACTCAGCACTATACTGCACGTGTGTATCAACCGTCTCAGTTCCCAGTTTATATTTACTAGATACGATCTGCATGTATGATGTTACCAATTAGTTTTTGCTTCGTGATCAAGGTTTTCAGACGTTATTTATTTTTGAAACGTAGACTTCATCTTTTAATGGATGCATTAACGGAAATGGTAGTTTTGAAATTGGCGTGATTCTCCCACGTCTCAACAGGACCTGCCGATTATAATGGTGTGGAGGCTGTTTATTGGTTTTCATTCTATCATTGCGTCTGCATATATAGCCTGTGTTTCAGGAAGCAAACCCATCTCCAGGGATAGCTGATCTAAACTCTGAACAAAAATGATGAGGACAGATTATTAAATAAATCATTAAATGGGTATAAATATAGCCAGAACTGAAAATATCTTCTTTTTTTTAAATTAAATAAAATAAAATTGACAAGCTGATTTGAGATTATGGTTGTCTTTACAATACACAAATTCTTCATTATTCATAGGGCAGTCCATGTCCATTTTCTTTAGAGAAGTAGGTAGGACATTTTGTGTGTGATTCTTCCTATCTGTGGTGGTGACCCATTAGTACAGTGCCCTAGATCACACACAGGGAAACGCTGTATAGTGATGAAGTTATCAGAATTAGTTTATTAATCATCTCCATTGTGTGATTTGTATGAATGGATTTGAGTTTCATTGTTACAAGTCCACGCTGCAGTCTCCAAGGCCGCCTCCTTTCCCCCAGGAATGATGGATGGCCATTGGACAACTCCTCGCTAGATCATCCTCACTTTATATTTGGTATCCATGGAAACCAGTCTGCCTTTCTTATTGTCATTTTCACAAAAGTATTTGTACAAAGAAGCACTGTAAAGTAGAGCTACAGCTGATGCCAGCTGTTCACAATCTGTGGACAGATTTGTGTCCCATATATACGATGTTCAGGAATAATCAAAATAATCTAATTTCTATGATCCACAATACATTCATGGTCACTAATGCATGAAATAATGTAATTTGGATTTCAATGGAAGGCTTAATTCAGTTTTCATTATTGAAAATCTGCTTTCTTTTCTATTGCTCAAAGAAATTAGTAAACATTTCTTGAAAATTTGAATGTGTTCCAAATGATTTAACTGCAGTTCACGCAGTATTATATTGTTTTGCGTGTAAGAAAGACGTTGATATACAGTATCTTTATATGGAGAAATGCATTATGAAGTTTTATAAGAAGTTTATCCAATACTTATGTAAGAGAAAGGGCTCAGTTTTGTGAGAGGGGTATGTTTATATTTTAAATCGGCATTATGTGGATGGAGGTTAGAAAAGAGATATTGGGTACATGTTTGTGGTTAGGTATACTTCGTATTGGTTTTGATAATATAATGCATTTAAAACAATTTTCCAGTAATCATAAAGAGAGTAACGTGTTAGAGATTTGCAGATTAATTCCTATTTACTGTCAGTAAGAGTGGTATCCAGAGCATGGTGGTGACTGGAAGGAGGCTGTTCGGGAAAACGGCGAAAAATAGTATTGATCATTGAATAGTTGTGTACGCAATACTCCTCACACGGCTCTGTATGTGTGTGCGAGTGTTCAAACCAAGTGTTGCATCCAAGGTTGGCTATTAGAACGGCTTCAATTTGTATTCCAAGATCTGTGGCTAGTTACACCTTATACTGGAGTGATATGTGTGACAGTTGACGATATAAAAGGATTGTGTGCATTGCAGACTCTTTCAGGGAGATAGATAAGGGGATGGAACGGAGATGTCTACCAGGAATCCGTAGGATGTGTATTCTACAAGGACAAATTTCTATGTACTCATGATCACATCAACAGGAAATCTATTCATCTGCAGCTGTTGAGAGGATAAAATGAATCATTAATGTCATTTATTTTGTTCACGACTGTTGATAACGAGGGATTCGTCAGATGATTTGTGATATGTGTCTATTTTTGTGATGCATGTGAACTTGTATGGCTGACAGTAATATTCTCAGCCATTTCCTGTAAAATCTAGGTCTTGCAAAAGCTTGTGAGTCTGATATCAACTTGACACTCCTTATGCCAGCAGATTTTGACTTAAGATTTAGAACTATCATTTACCTTAAGGTTGAAAATATTGATGAAAATATTCTGTCAGCTTGTATAAAACATGGACAAGTGTGAGCTAGTGATCCCATTCAGTGAAGGAGACATTTATTGATAGGATCGGACAACTTGGGCACACAACTGGTCTTTTAGTCTTCCACAAATCAATATAGTGCTGCTTTGTATTGTTTTGATTCTGACCAACCCTACAATATACTGCCCTGTTATATATTATCTCTATATGGTTAAACTGTAATATCCTTCTGGGCTCTATACTTCAGACTATTAAGGATACATTATGCATTGATGTGGACAAGGCATGGATGGATTGAGTTTGGTCAATGGCGACTGTCATTTAACAAAACAAAAGTGACATCCTGGATTTTATGTGATATCAGTCTATCAGTGTATTATTGTGGATTGCTGAGATAATAGTCTATCGACAAGGACATAGATGGTTTGGATATGGTTATGATCAACAAAATATAATTACAAAATGGCAACCATCATTCATCTGTAACTATATACTAACATCCATTCATCATCAGGGAGACTAAACTCTATAATCCAGCAGGCTGTAACACCATCTCCGGCCTGTGTGTTTGTAAACATGTTTATCACTGTACATGTGAGTAGCAGTGATAATTGGGTGAGTCTAGTCATTTGTGTGTGATGGAGGAGATACAGAGCATAAGGATGGATAGTTGGGCTCTCCATCATCTGGCTAAACGTTGTCATCTGGAATCTTATAGATATAACACACAGTATGCATGATGTGGGTCTGCAGCCAGTCTAAGTGCATTTTTTTAAGAAGATAAAAACTAATAAGCAGAGATAAAGAGTTGTGCCAGATGGTCGTGTGCGTGTGAAAATGCAGTATCTGCACGCGTAGGCTGGTATAGGAGCAGGGATTAGGTGTTCAGACCAATATTTGTGGAACAATTTTTTGTTGGATAGAATTTCTTTATGTTAGCATCCTTTTAGGAGATCATCTGTAGGGAGGGATACAAACCAAAACAGGGAGCAGATAGAGGATACATTAGGGACAGTTTCACAGCTGCTGAAGGAAGGCTGTCCTAGTGTCTTAGTGTAAACAAACCAGAGGACCCAAGGATACAAACATGCACAAAGTGTCAAGGATGTCATCAATGTATACAAACTAAACAGCCCCCAGAGGGCTGTCTAGAGACTGTACCCTAGCAGCTAAGGAGGAACTTTGTGAGTCAGTGTGAAATTGGAAACTGCATCATTCGCACATATATTGCACTGACAGGGCTGAAATATCATCAAAGTATCTAGACTTGTACAAAACAGGGACTTAAAAAAGAGCAAAAGGGGCTGAAATACCCTAGGGTCTAGAATATCTTGGAGACGTCAATATAAATACAGGGATAAAAAGTTGTGGACTAGTCGTGTACTAGTGCAGTATTGTAGGCCTACTTCATCACTGACACAGGAGCTGTGACAAGGACGTGTGTAAATCCGGGGGACTGTGTACATTCCTTACTAATCCCCATACACCGACCTCACAATAGAAAGGGATTCAACGTTTTTTGATGGATTAATACTAGTGTTATGTTTGACTTTAGTCAACTTGGTGGTGTAGTAAAGATCTAGGCACGCTAAGTTCTAGGTATGTTATACACAGACTTCAAAGGCCTGTAGTACTACAATACTCTTTCTTTATTAATGAAATACTAACGGAGGTGACTGGACCGTTGACATGCAGACTGCACTCCACGCCAGAACGACTTACTCATGAATATTGTATGGCAGCTAAACAAACCTGTGTAACTGTTTTAGGATAGACAAAGAACAATACGGAAATACCACATTTCCCAGGGATTGTACAACTATTGGTGTAAAATAATAATTTTCTCAAAAATGGTAGACGTGATGAATGGACTGATTCTTGTAATATTTAACATTGGTGAAGTGCACAGTCCTCTGTACACCATATGAGCAATATACACAAATTTGTATAACAAGCACCTGTTTCAATTAGTTAGTGCTAATTGGTTCCTATTGAGCCTTTGATCCTGGGAGTTACTGATCAGTTGTGTACTGGAGACTTATCCGGACCCTGTGAATGTGGATTACAAGATGTACAGACACCCCAGTGAGCCCTGTAACATGGTGAGGGTAGTAAACAGGTTGGTCTAGGGTATATATTGGAACTGTGATCCAAGGATCCCGAGTCTATCTTTGTACATCTCTCTACACTACAACTGACAACCCTATAGACTGTACAGCTGTCTAGCTTCACATCTTAGCTGGCTGCAGGAGCAAAGTGATATTTCCCAACTCTGTGTTTATTTGAGGACAGAGCTTTATTATTAAGGACTGGTTTATTGGCCAAGTATTGTGTGTTATTACCAGTACCTTGGATGTCCATTGTCATCAGGCCAGCAGCATTCCCCCATTGTGTTCCAAACGGCCACAGATGGAGGACAATTTGTGAGCCCTGTTAAAGATTCTGTGATGTTTTGATACTGTGTGAAATGTACTGTGGAATAGTTTAATATGACAGTTGTTGAGATCAGCTTTAATTGACCAACTTTGACCATTGTAGCCCAGTGGCCTGGATAAACAGTCTATATATAGTACCAGGACATAAGAGTTCCATTGGGTAGTGATTTCATTGATCTACGGAAGTAATGGAGTAATTAATGGAGAAAACTTTGTTTAATTTCTTTGAACAGTGTCAGAGTTAGGCCACATCCAGTCATTACATATTTATGTGTAAACATTTCAACGTTAAATGACCACCAAGTGAAGCTTTTCTTATTGTGAAGTGTTTTACACATTATGTCAGTTTTAAAGTGATCCTTGACCATTACAGTTCAGACTGACCTATGGCCTTGGGCCTTATGTCCAGCTGGATGTGCTTGCCACTGACCACTAACTGTGACTAGAGGTAATACACAGACCATTGGTGTGTATCTATACTGTTACATGGGGTATATATACCCCAGGGCAGCCAATCAGCCAACTTACCTGTAATTAACAACATAAACTGACTGGATGAAATTGACACCGGCCATGCAGTAATAAACAGATGTGTCTGGTGGTCACTCACCCAATACACACATGGTGCTAGGTCCACACAGCCTAACCATGCCTACAAAACAAAGATACTCTCTGTTTGCATGTACCCGACCCATGGAGGATTTCATGCCCATCGGCCACAGAGTCTGGGGTAGGTACCACATATACATGTACTGAAGTGTGGCATCATGTACATTCTTTTGTTGATGTATTAACTATTGTGTTTTCTGGGGCATTCGGTATTGATGTATTATTTATATAAGTAGGTGAAGATCGTTTTAATTTATCTTCCGTTTTGCATCATGTCATTCAAGGATATATGTTTATAGTAATCAAGGATTGTGTTCTGGGGCATATCAATGTATACACTATCATGACTATGTACAACAATATTTACACCAAGATTTGATTACAATAGCTAGAAGGTGATCAATATCTGGTTATCAACTATTGTTTTATCTCAGGTGTATCAATCGTCTATCTATACACTAAGTTTAAGACCGTCTATACATCAATATTTACAAAGGTTGATAAGGTAGATATACATTGATAATATAATGAGAATCTGTTGTAATGTCTTGTGAACCTGTAACCTACTTTCACTTTACACCTGACAGGTGTACATGTGGACAATATCATGTGAATTTGTAATGTTTGTGATGATCAGAAGGGCATTTGGTTTTACCATTTATATATATAGTATATATATACCTGAAGTGGAATGTATTCCAGGTGTGGATTTGATATAATGATGTATAAAATATTAGAGCACAGTGTAAAAGCTGGTTTGATCTCTCGATATTCCAACATGCTATTTAATCTGACATACCCTGTATATAATGCTGACTTCAGTATAATATGAACCTATATCCCAAACTTATATAAATACCTATATTTAACTTTATGACCATAATCTGGCAAGACAAAACCTACTAATAGGAAGAATCATGTAGATGGTAAACCTCAATAACTATAAATACATTATACATGTAATCATATTTGTTTATATTCATGTAATAAAGATTGAATGTAGCAAGGAGAGAATGTTACAACCAAAGTGCAGTAGATAGGCAAAAAATATTAAATAATACAAAAACTATATCCCAGGTACAGCGATAGCGATCCGACAGGTGGGCTGTTAAGTCTCGTTACAGGTGTGAACTGTGTAAGCTAGTGACTGATGTATCGCTACCGCATCCTTGGGAAGATGTAATACTTAAATTAAGCTCCCTTGTATTGGATGAGCTAGCTAGCACTGAAACCTTACAAATTATGCCTAATGGGTTCACAGCTAGCTACTACTACATGAAAAGTCTTATAGTTACAAATTCTAACACAGAAATATAAGTTTAATTGTCAGTTGGCTGTAACGGTTTTTGAATGTTAATTAACTACAGCATCTATCAACAGAAGATAGGGGCTGCTTTTCATTATACATCGTACATCTGTATAATTAATGGCTTCATTAACCTCTGTTCTTGTTTTGAACTTGAAAGGAACTAGATAGGGGGAGGTATAATTAATGGTAGATATTGAAGTACATGCATGGTAATGACCTCTACTAGCTATATAAGAGGGTCAATATCATTAGTTCATCTCCCACTAAGTAAAGGGAGGTAATTCAGAGGATTTTAGGTTTCTCTTTGTGTACTACATGATCACAAAAAACCCTGCTTCATCATATTGAAGGTTATGTTGATTTGTATAGAAAAATTGTGTTATGTACATATGGAAATGTTCTACTAATATTTTTAATTCAGTAGTTTTGTTTTGGAACTATTCAGCAAAGGACTTTGACTGTTTTATATCACAATATCTAAAGTAAATTTCTGCACTTATTATATTTCATTGAGATTATATTACTAATACACCTAACAACAATCAAGGCATTGATACATTGTAAACCACGGATTCAAATATTAATTCCACTAAATATACAGTTGACATTAAGCTGACTCACCCAAGGAAAGGGTTTTGGTGTTTATTCATATTTGAAAAAAAAAAAAAAAAAACATTCTCTGGCAGGCAGAGTTCTCTTCAGTTCCTAATGCACTGCTGCTCAGGTGTTTAGACTTAAACCACTTCCCTCCTCCACATCCGTGTCAAGTTAAATTCAGGGCTTCACATGTTGAAGTTCTACACAGGTTCCTTTTGTTTATAGACGTGATGGTAAAATTTCACGGGTAAAGTACCAAATTGTATTGCTTCAATTGGATCTCTGGCAATTAGAACAAAAGAAGAGAAGAACAAGCTAGGTCAGAGTATATTGGGGTTACCCCAAATTTGGCTGACCTTCTGTTAGGGGTTAGTCTCTATCCGTTTAACGATTGTGATACACACGTTATTTTCTCTCGATTGTGACGTCTGTTGATTCATGGAGCTATTTCAGTTAAGGAAGGATCCTGATGTAATCTGAAGGAGCCTGATTGTGAAAGAGACTGGAGGCGATAATGGAAGGTTTTTTACAGGGTTTTCGAAAAACAAATTTCATAATTTTAAGTCACACGGAGTGGTGAAGAGTTTGTGAGGGATGTGTACCATTACTGTACTGAGAGCTGTATGGAAACCAAGGGAACTGGACAGGGGCTCACGACTATGTAAGGCTTACCTATAGCAAATAGGGGAACAGGGGCTCACAGGGGCTTGCGACTATGGAACTATATCATGGTGGCTGGAGCCCATTGGATTCTTATTTATCTGTATACTACATATTAGATAGGGCATATACACAAGATCTCATGACATTGAAAGCTGATCATGAGGAATGGATTTTGGTTCTTCCTGGCTTACAAAAGGATAATGCATGTGTGTAGGAACAACTACATGTCTAGAAAGTGTTGCTACTTAGAAAGTGCTGAGAAAACTGAAGGCTTCTATTGTGAAAAATTTAAGTTGCTATCAGAACTAGAAATGGTTTGTGAAATATAGGAATAATTTCTATACACTATTGGATATGTTTTCAGATGTTTCATAAGGTGAGATGTACTAATTTGATGGTTTACCTATGTATTCCTATGCTAGGATGCAACATTCTCCTAAAGAAATCTGGAAGAAGTCTATCTTGTTTATGGTGAGATGTGTCTGGGCAGTTTCCTATACCAATCTGTAGATGGCTTTGTTGTGTATTTCTGTGGCCACCTTGTCCCCTTCCTGTCAAATTACAAGTTTCTGACCATTAAGGCCCATGTCCAGTGAGGAGTGGACACTGATTGACCATGGATACAGACTAAGAGTGACTGTTTTACATGCTACCTACAGGCCCAGTGTGTGTCTGGTCTGATTGTCAGCTATATAGTGACAATCTTTGGAATCTCCAGTTATGTAGTGCTGTTTCTGATCATGAGAAAAGGTGTCTAAGTATTAATTTGATTCTTTGTGATGACCTATAGTCATTGTGCTTCATCTGTTTGTCTGCTGTCCACTGTCCGTCATTGTCTGCTGCATGTCCACTGTCTGTAAACTTTTCAAACGACCGTTGTCCGCCATCAGTAAATTTTTCATTTAATTAACTTCTTGTCATTAAGTAAGAAACTTAAGCCGATATTGACCCGATATTGGTCATGTAGAATGCTGGGATAAAGGGCAACCAAGTTTGTTTATTCAAAGTCACATATTGTTCAAATAGGCTACACTCTTTAAACAACTTATTTTGTACTTCTTATATGGTATTTTTGGGTTTTTTTTCCGTCTACATATGTTGTATTGTATTAATAGTCAGCTGACTGTTAAGGTCCATTGGGTCTATTGTCAATCACATAGAGAAATGTATTTCACTCTATGATAATTATATAGGTAATCAACATTAATTTTTCTTTTCCAGTGGAATAAAACCTTCTTTATAACTATATTGTATATGTAAAATATAATATCATCAAAGAATATTTTACTTAACTGTCATTGTGTTGTGTATTTTCAGATATCCGTAACCAGTTAAACGAACAGCTAAGATGCCTAGAAAACAGACTAGAAATTCAAGTTGCTATGGTGACAGAGATACAAGATTTTTTCCGGAAAAAGGCAGAAGTTGAAATGGAATATTCCAGAAGTCTTGATAAACTTGTCAAATCAACCAAATTTCGGCACAAACAGGAGAAACAAAAGTAAGTTCGCTATTTTAGATAGGGGTATCTGTATTTGCATATTACAGAGTTATCTGCCCTTGCGGGTAAGTACTGATTGTGACGTCATGTGTTATGGAGTGTAACGTCATACTTTTCGAGAAACAATGAAAGTGCGCTCACAAAAAAATGACATAACAATGGATAACTACCCGCAAGGGAGCTAACTCTAATATGCAAAGAGGGAATTCTTAACGTCAAAGTATTAGGTACTTTTGGACAAACATGAGTACTTTTTTCCTTTTAGATAAGCATCAGTCATATTTTTACTTTCTGTTATTTATTTACTTGTCTGGTTTGAGAGAAGTGATATATGATGAAATCTAGAACAGAAAAGGTCAAGGTCATTGGTAATGATTTGTAATACATGCAAGGTCATAGCAAGGTCATAACAATACATCGCTGAAGTTAGTTTCTCTCCTCAGATGCAATGGGTTCTAACCTACTCTATGATTATATATGACAGTATCAATGCCCATAAATGGAATTAATAATAAAGCAGTCATGTTTACATAAAACCTATATAGGATATGGTCAATTATATTGTATGTCTAGGGAGTAACATTGGACACATTAAGTGGAACTCTTCAGAAAAGTGAGTGTGACTGTTCTGAATCATCTAGTCAGGACACATACAATGTCCCCTTAACAATTTTAAAATAAGACTCGGCTTTAACTCTTGCAAACAGAAAATTGTTAGGTATGTAAAGTAAGGTACAGTTTGTAAAACTAAAATTCACATCTCCATAGGTTTTATCTGGGTGTCAGAAATATCTGTTTTCTGGGCTATACCGATTTTCAATTTACGTTGGCATCTCGGACATGTATTGTATGTATAGGGTCCTTGTGCTATATTGATACAGTATCTGTATATCGTATATGTAGTATCACTATAATGTAGCCCCCTCCCTCAGCACTCACAACCAACTTTAACATTTAGATTAATAGTAAAATTTTCTTTAAAAAAAAACCTAGGAGAAAAATTGGGAAAGTTGCAAAGTGTAGGGGAAATGCTGTGTTTGGCATAGGACACATTGTAACAGCATTGACTGATTAGAAAACTTGTATAGTCAGCTAAATAGGCTGCCATAAAAATGATGTTAAACTTGTATATAATTGATAGATTCATTAAAAGGATTAAGTATCTTATTGATAATGCCAGCAGAATGTTGCTAAATGATCTATTTACTACTTGTGGATGGAGAACTAGAAATATGATATGAAAATGGAGAAACTGTATAGTCGCTAATGATATTTATTCTCATTGATTTGATTGTTTCACATTTTGATATCTGCTAACTCACTTATATGTCATCGATTGAAATAGGAGTTTGTTTACCAAAACCTTTACAATAATGATCAACTTTCGAACAATATCGAACAATTATTGAAATAATGCTGCACCTTTTGTTAAAGTCTAAAACAGCAGCCTGTAGCAATGTTATGTGGCTGTAGTCTGTAACCTATTGGAATAAAAAAAGGTAATTATTGATAATTTACTGTTCATTCTGTCTAAAAGAATAAATGACAAGCCAACACAAGTCACATAAATTTAAAATTCATGTATTCATCATCATTCCCGATTTTAATGTTTAAAGTTATTGAATAATTTATTGGAAAAAGCATTACCTTGGCTTTGAGGTGAGAAAGTGAAGTCTTTCATGTTTGTAATTAGGCTGTGGATTCTGTTTTACAGATAACATGAGGCAATTGTTCATTTCTAGGAAATCATCAATGATTTAAAATGGTACGCTGGGGAGGGGGTTGGTGATCGGAAAGATAAAAATGGGAATTTGTTCTTAAGGTTGATTGAGTTCTTTGGATATTTGTGGGGAGGGATGGTGATTGGATATTTGTGGGGAGGGATGGTGATTCTAGAGATGAAGATCAGGATGTTTTAAGTCATCCTAACTATGAGCCAATGGTGACTTATAAAGTAAACAGAGTTGGATCTATTTCCTGTCGATGGGCACACGTACATGACATACTTCTCCTTCTGAAATCTTTAAATCCTTGAACTTATATTTATTGTTATATTTCAAATGAAAGGTCATGTCCTGGCATAGTGATCTCCAGTATGATGAATAATATTGCTTTCAGAATTTTTTTGTCCTAAAGTCGATGACCTACATTACTTGTAGTCTACTCTTGTTTCTGAGCTATATGGCAATATTGGCGATATTAAAAATATTAAATTTCAATAATTTTGACACATGTGGCATTGCTATCATTGAAAAGGCAGGTATTCTATGTGTTTCTCGAAGAAAATTATCTTTTAAACAATATTCTATTAATACCATAATAGTTATGATAATGTTCAGCAAATATAGCAATATATTGAGGTTGGCATCTCCAATCATTCATAAGCATCGCTTTGAATTGCAAAGATAATGCACATGGTAGCAAGGGTAGGCTCCAGGTAACTAAAATGCTTGATGCTGATTGACATTCTAATATAAAAACAGGATTCTAGTACAGTTGTTTCCGGATAGTTTTGTATTTCAAGAGTCAATATATTTGGACACAAATGATATTGAGAGCAAGAACAATTTTGCAATTAAGGATGACTAGCATGTGTTACTGACATAATTCTAGTTTCAATGATGATTGAGTGGTGTGGATGTGTAATTGTGTATACCATTATCCCCATTGATCTCCAGTTTTAGAAACACAGATTCCAGGCATCATAAATCAATAGTCTAACTGGCCATCATATCAGCTAGCTTCTCTACCAATCTGAAACCCACGAAAAATGGCTGCTTAATTACCCAGCAACAAGCCTGTGTCATAATAAAGTCGCTAAACCAGTGTTTAGATTTCACTGATACCAGATAGGCTATGTATTTGGCTAGCTTTGTCCACCAAAACCAGACCCCATCACTGAACAATAGTCATACCTCTGAGTTTATATATTCACCATATTATATATTAACTACCATAGGTAATATTCTTAGAAAATTTATAGGAATGGATTTCAGTCTTGCATTTTGCTGGGCCTTATATGTTAGAGAAACACTGCCAAACTTGACCTATACGAACACACTTACAATGCATTCATGGTTAAAACATTGTAATTTTCATTTATCTTCAATGTTTCAATAACATGTCCGTATTCTGTGTAAATAAACTACCGTATTCGACTCAATATGCGTCCATATCCCTTTAAAAGCCCCTCCCCTTTTTGAGGCCTCATTTCAAATTGTCCGGACATACGACCAAAACAATCATAAATCTATCGGTTTGCAATAATTTTGTTTTATTAACCACCTTTTCATGTTTCTTCAATTTTTTAAATGCCCTGGACACGTATTGGGTTGAATACGGTATGTGTATAGTGAAGTGATTTTGTTGGTCTCCAGATGTTCATTATAATCATGTTGTACTGTGTAATCCATCCTCATCTATGAGTAATAAATGGTAGACATTATGCATTAATTTGTATTATTTTGTAGGAGAGAACACTGGTCCATGTTTTCTACAATGTCCTGTTGGCAACAGTTACTGGACATTACCAAGAAGGAAAGCCGCGACCATGGCGTCATGAGTGAGATCTGTAATAACCAACTCGTCCAGAGAATGGGCCACATCATCGATAACTCACAGAGAATATATCGCAGGGTAAGTTAATTTAGAAGTTGGTCTGTATCTGTACTTTACAAGGAGGATTCTAGATCTTAAAGTATTTTTCAGGCCAAATGCAAAAAGTATGTTAAGGTCATTAGAATTGGTGAAGAGAGTGTGTGAAAATGGTGGGAAAAGTACTTGAGTGACATTTTAAATAAGATAATTTGATTCGGAAACTGTTGCAAATACCATGGCACCAGTTTAAAGAAGTTTTAGGGAATTTAAAAAGTTCATATTTCAATAATTGCATGTGTGAAAAACTTGGGAAAGAACTTAATTAAAGGAAATTTTAAACTTTCATGTCAATGTCAGTATATCATGTACTAGAACTGCACTGAAAAAAATTGTATCGGCGACCTTATAAAGGTAGGTGACTTGAAGTATATCACAAATGGAATGCACATTCCTTGACTATATATATATGCCTACAAAGCTATTCTTCATGTTATTTGATTGGTCAAAATTTAATACAATATTATGTAGATTTTCATTGGTCCAATTGATTGATATCTATATAGAATGTGATTATCACTCCAATGATTTTTTATATTCCACGGCATAGTATTGGTCCAATTAAATATTTTGTATGTGATACTTATGGAATTTGGTTAAATATTTTGATTAATTTCATCTTGACTACTCATTCGATAGAATTTGATTGATAATTGCCGGATTGCCGGCTGTCAATCAAACCGCACATGACTTTGCATTTTGTATTGTGTATGCTACAATGTTTGCTCCGACATTGAATAGATACATTTGCGTTTGCGAGTACAAGGCGTGGCTATATTACTCAAGGCGATTGGTCCATTTATAAGTGACCATACAGTAAAGCCTGACTGATGAACTTTTGTTTTTGCAGTGTCGAGATATTGGGGTCGAGAGCCATGAAGACATTATGAAAACACTTACAGAATTACAAAGTGTAAGTAGAGAAGTATAAGGCTTTGTCTTCTCTTGGTCATGTAAATAATTTGAAGATGCTCCATAGCCTACACAGCAGAAACGATACTCAGCACTTGAACAATAATTGGTGTTCAACCATGTACATATGTCTAATTAACACAAAATATAACAACAAAAAATAACTTATTTTGCTTTTGGTGCGTGCACGATCGGTTCTTCATTCTATTTTTGGACATAGCACCACAGAATTTTTTGGGACGCAATTACTTATTTTCAATATATCTTTATCTTGAAGTAAAATAAGAAGCCCAAACTTTTCCATGATGGTAATGGTAAAAAAGTAAGTAACTTTAGTAATGGAAGAAAAAGACTAATTCATCTGCTCCTTTTTTTTTATATAGAAAAAAATAGCGTTCGTCAGCAGTGTAGCATCTTTAAGTTTTAATGCACCAGACCGAGCCGGAGCATGTTTTTGTTTTATAAACTATGTATTTATAATTGGACTGTACAAGGTCTAAGGATGTCGCGTAATTTCATATCACAAGTTAGAGATCTGGCAGAGATGCTCTTGTATTAAATATAGGCAACCTATAGCAGAAGATGTGAAATGTTGAGATATGCTTTTGAAGTGGTAGTTAAATGTTTGAAGGAGCTGTAATAAGACCGACGTTAACACATGATGTAATTATATGAATCATTTCTGCTACAGACTGTCTGATGTGTTACAGTTAAATTAGGCCCTCTAGAATCACCACGACAGGCAACGATCTAATTCATGCTCAGTGCTATGTATATGTTGCATGTTTCGGGCATGTGCTTTATAAACCTTCAATTTATACCACGGCTTAGAACTTAGAATCTTAGAAGATATACACAGTTAGTAAACAATTTGTTTTCTGAAGGAAGTAAAATGTCAGAAAAAGAGGCTCTTTTGACTTTTTGTTTTGGACTACATTGCCTGACATTTAGAGTCGGTCAGCTGATTAAGAAGCACTAGGAAATAGTGATGTTTGCATGTGTACACATGATGCATGTGGCTTACAATAAGATTTAATCAGATATACATGGATCTGTCTAGAGAGCTAGTATTACCAACTTCTGTGTCCATCCCTAAACTGATTTGATATACTAAGGTGATAAGCACTCCCACCCACAACCCACTAAAAAATAATGGTAAAAATGGCAGAATTTTAAATAGTATGAAGATTAAGACATTTTTTTCTGTCTTTGATCTCTTTATTTGGAACTCTTCACAAGAAATTATGGTTTTTTTGCTGGACACTCCCATGACAACATTATTTTCTGAATGGACTCCTAGACTTTTCTTTGGCTGGCTGTCTGAATTACTGGCGGTTTCTACTGTCTTTGGCCCGCTGTCTGAATTAATGGCCATTTCTTTCTGTCTTTGGCCTGCTGTCTGAATGACTGGCCGTTTCTCCTGTTTTTGGCCAGCTGTCTGAATTACTGGCCGTTTCTCCTGTCTCTGTACGCTGTCTGAATTACTGGCCGTTTCTCCTGTCTTTGGCCTGCTGTCTGAATGACTGGCCATTTCTCCTGTCTTTGGCCTGATGTCTGAATGACTTGCAATTTCTCCTGTCTTTGGCCCGCTGTCTGAATTACTGGCCATTTCTCCTGTCTTTGGCCCGTTATAGCCATTTCTTTCTCCATAGGTTAAACATCTGAGTGCCAGTCTCCTTTGGGTCTGTACCCCACCTAACCCTGCCAGTCACTATATAGTCATTACTTCATTAGGTTGTAGTCTGTATAATGTAATCTATTATCCAATCTATACTAAAAGAAGACCTACCCATAGGATATATTATCTGATGTTACATTTTCACAAAAGGGGATTGGTTACAGGGTCAATAAAAACTAAATTAGGAACATTACAGTCCCGGGTCAATAAACACTAATTAATTTATAGTGTATACATGACATAATTGAGTTTGTTGTGGAATGTTTTATGTCATTTTGTCATTATTGTGTAGTTCTAGCTAAGATATAATTCATTGGACGTATTATACTGTCTAACTCTATACTGTAGTACAAATACTACATAGCCGGTTAATTTTGCGGTGATCATATATTTGAAGGACATTGCTGTGATCGTGAAAATTTGATCTGCCAAATATTGAAAATGGTTGAATCCTAAATTAAAGCCACAATGCGAGAATTAAAATTCATTTGATCAAATGGTGGAGGGGGTAAGCCATTCACTTAGCCTGCAGGGGTCAGTCTCCAGCATGGATATGAAAAGATCTGGGGTCACCTCCCCGCAACCACTAGGGTATTCTCCATGCACTCCAGTGGCCTTGCACAATTACATCCAGGTCATCGAAAGTGATTTGTAAAAGTTGTATAAATTGTTTAGAAATTGATGTAAAGTAAAAAAGTTTATGTTTGAAATTTTCATTTTCTCATTCAAATAGTAAAAAGATTGACCTGCAAAATGACCGGCTATTTGATATATATTAGCTAATTTGACTTCGAAAAGATATAAAGGTTTCTTTGAAAAACCAATTTATCTAAATTACAATTTATCTTTATTTCATTAAAATTTAAGCTGATCTCCCAGTTTTATTAAAATCATATGCTCCTCAATTTTCCTGATGTATGACCTTAACTGTTGTTCCAGGCTATGAAGACATACCATACATACCAGTCGGAAAGTAAGCAGGCTGAAGCCAAGCTCAAGGCAGTGGAAACTCAGAAATCCAAACTAGAGCTTCAGCTATCAGGCAAAAATGTCTCAAATAACCGCAAACTGAAAAGCTTTACCCGTCAGACAGAAAAAGTAAGTATTTCAGCAACCTGTTATGAAATGGAAGGGAGAGGGGGGTAGTGAGTCTGCGGGATTAATTGAAAACAAGTGTTAAAAGTAGCATAGGTAACTAATTAGTCTACTGTGATAAACTGAAATGCAGCAAAGTGTTGTGTTCATGGTAAATTAGAAACCTATTGGAATGAGATATATGGTGGAGTGGCCATCATATCATAGTTATAGGGTAGATTTTTGGAGATGGCTAATATAGGCTTTGCCTGTTGCCAAATCCATTTGCATATTATTTGCAATAAAATTTGTTGAAATGAAATAGGGTAGATTTTCAATATGCATTCACTCCTACAGTGAAGATAATGAAGTAAAACTGATTGTAAAATAATTTCTAAAACATTACTTTACATATAAATAATCAAAATACAGATTAAGATAATGTTATTTTAAGAATTAAAGCAGTGCCTCATTGAAGGTGACCTTTAAATTGCTATAAGGTCACTGAGTTAGGTTCTACTTGGCTGAGAAGAACCAGGATGGAACTAAATAAAACCGCTTTACCTCATCTGTCATAGGCTATGGGAATGAACTGGCTCACACTGGTATTACAGGCAGGCAGTGTAACCTATAAATAGGATTACACATGATGGCCGAAACACATGTCAGCATGTCTGTGTAATGTTTTATCGTAAACTTTCTCTAATAAACAAATACAGATGTAAACAAGTTCAAATTAATTGGAAAGTGTTCCATTATCTAAGTTTATATCATTCATTAGACTTATGTTCAAGTTGAGGCATTTAACATGTTCATGTAACAATTTAAGTTTAATATTCTATATCTCATTTCTGAAAAACACAAAATTACTCTATTTAATAAAATACAGATGTATATTTATCTAGTTTCATCATATTGATCAAGACCAATATACATGTATTATATTTGTTTCCTCTTTTCCACAAAACATCTCACTATGACCTCTCATTAGCCGATTTATTGTAATACAAGTTTTCTAATATCTTCCTCTTTTCCAGAGACAAGCCAAATACTCTGAGAACAAATTGAAGGCTTTAAAAGCCAGGAATGACTACCTTTTGTGTATAGAAGCAGCCAACGCAGCGATCAACAAGTACTTTTCTGACGACATATCTGACCTGATGGATGTAAGTATTAGTGAACTTAACATTACCAAATTTGTCTAAATAAGCGCCCAGGGCATTTAAAAAAAGGAAAAAATGAAAAGGTGCTTAATAAGACGAAATATTGCAAACCTAAACAATTTTGTGTAGTTTTGGTATTGCCAAGGCAGTTGAAATTGGTATCTTATTAATTGGGACCTGATTTAAATACTGCATTTCATAAAGAAAGTGCACCATGTCCTCCCAACCACTGGCTAAATATCAGACATGTGTGACAGTCTGACAGAGTATAAAACATTTTTTGTTTAGAAACATTCCTAATTTTCTTGGTAGATACATAACCAAGATTACAATATCAACAAACTTTTAAACATGTGTACGGTAGTGTTTCGCTCACTGTGATAGTAATCATTTGTCCATCATATTGTTTGGTCCTTGTGCAATCTAATTAAAATTAGACATGTAATTCAGCTCCACTATGATGCTCTACGATACACTCCAATACAAGATCTAACAACGACCTGTTAGGGGTCACCTCAGCATACCCCTGGCCTAGAATCGGTACATCTCTAGATGTACTCCTGTTAGCCTTTTATACTTCTGAGAGAATCAATCACACCGAAGATTCTATATGGTGAGAAGCTGATTGGCGAACCACAAGGGTCATGATGAGGTGACCCCAAACGTGAAGTTGTTAGATCTTGTATTGGAGCGTAACGTAGAGCATCGTAGTGGAGTGGAATTATATGTCTAATTTTAATTAGATTGGTCCTTTTGCTATTGACATCAAATGAAATTGGTATCAACTGTGTTAATCCCCATTATCTGTAACGCTGTAATCAAGTCCTATTTTCTGCGACAATGAGACTACCAGGAAAGTGCTAATTTTCTAAAGTGATGCATATTAATTTGAAATTGCTTTGGCAGTGTATGGACTTTGGATACCACAACTCGGTGAAGAACTCCATGCTGATGTACCAGAATCTCCACAAGAATCTGAGTAGATGTCACCAGCAGAGTGTGGACATTGTCCAGAAGTGTGTGGCCGAGCTGGACGCTCAGGCCGACAAACAGCGATTCATAGAACTGCAAAATGCTGCATTCATGCTGCCAAAGAAATTTGAATTTCAGCCATGTCGGGGTGATGAGGTAAGTTACATTACTACCACCTTACATAAATTTTGTTAAGGCAATGAGGGGATAGTTAAAACGTAAATTATGCTTCAGCATGTTACATACAACTTACACAGGCTCAATTATTATAATCCCACCATAACATTAACAAAATCAAAAGTTGTCTTATATTTATGTTTTTTTAGAAAACAAAAGAATTTTTATTTTTGCGGAAAATGTCTTCTTTTCTTTAAAATACATGTCTTCATTCTGTCATTGTCAACTTCTTAGATTCAACAGCTGATTCCTTCGTAGATTCAACAGCTTATTCCTTCTTAGATTCAACAACTGATTCCTTCGTATATTCAACAGCTGATTCAAATCAGTGCTGTGTAACAACAGAATTTATTGCCTGGTGTTTTATGCAGGTCCAACAAATTAGTGCTCAAAAACCAGTTCAGGACGATATCCTCCAACGGCACCGTGCAATACAGGAGCGACTTGTCGATCTCCGATTAGAGAATGACGAGGTTGGTACAAAGTCATGGTAACAGGAAGAATGTATGAGTGATTGGGGTACATTATATATCCCCCCAACCCCCCCGCAACGAAGTTAAGGGGAGAGTAAACTGGAATCAGGAACAGGTTGTCCGTCTGTCTCTCTGTCTGTCTGTATGTCGACACAACTTTGCCTTGCAGACTTCTCCTAAACTACTCTGCAGATTTTGATAAAATGTGGTACACAGAACCCTGACATAAAGGGGAGTTAAATAGACTATATAAAGGGTTCTGCAATGGACTTATTACTAAATTTGTGCTGCATGGGGTATTAGTCGTCCACTCTGGCTACAGTTCTAGTTTACATTATCAGTATATATTTTACCTGTTTATACATTTGTTTATTTGACAGACGTGGAAGACGTTAGAAGCTACAGAGAAATCACTTAACGATAAAATCAATGTGGCTGACTATGATGTCTCAAGCTTCTTCGTGGACGAGAATCAGCCACCACGATCGCCTCATGAAGCTGCCAAGCTCCGTGGGGACAGACTTGAGGTGGAGGGCTTCTACTTAGAGGTGAGGGGGGCATTTAGTGTTACACATTTACTTTCTGCTGGAAATGCT
Source organism: Argopecten irradians irradians (assembly GCA_004382745.1). Classification (NCBI taxonomy): domain Eukaryota; kingdom Metazoa; phylum Mollusca; class Bivalvia; order Pectinida; family Pectinidae; genus Argopecten; species Argopecten irradians. Next base: position 3,475,730 of record SAYR01000670.1, read on the forward strand.
GAATTCAAGTTTGAAGGATTAAATTTTAAACAGTCAAGAAATTTTATGCTTTTATAAAAGGAGGTTGTGAGTGTGGCTGGTACAGTCTCTGTACATAAGCTAACGGACTATGCTTCTTTGGCTCAGTCGTTAGAGCTGTAAAGTTTCATGCCAGAGACCTTGGTTTGATTCCCGGTCGGGACAGTTGACAGGGATGCATATATTATACTGTTCTTTTATGCTTTTAAGATAAAAGAATAAAATAGAATGGTGATAGCCGACTTGTGCTACTATCGAGAGATATGAAGATTTATTTTCTACTTTTAGAAATTCCGCTCCTACACATTAAGCTGTAACAGGATATCACGATTACAGGCCAAACAAAGTGCAATACAGAAATCTGTCGGGGACAATATCTCCAACACGGGGTAAGTCAAACGTATCAACCATTCTTTACGTCAACCGTACCGATCACAAGACGTCAAATTCACAATTTGTAGACTCGCCGTATTATTTTCCTTCGAAAAGACCGCCATATTTACATGTGAAAAAAAAAAGTTTAGCTGTGAATAAGTTATTTTCTGCGGCTCAATTTGTATTGCCTACACATAGTAGGTAAGCAATATAAGTACAATAATATACATACAAACATTTTAATATGGTTTGCATAATCCTGACTTTGCTCCATTAGCAGTAATAGGCACCAATTTTAGCTATAAAGACGACACCATTATCTGTCTATCTGCCTATTTTGAATGCAAAGACGGATGATAAAGCTGATGATACTAGAAGTAGTCTAATCTTACATTAGGTTTGTATTCATACGTCATTGCGATTACGCTAATTTGAACGCAATTCCCCTCTTATTGACTATATAGTGGCATTGTAAATATTTAGAATATGAATGATGAAAGAAAGTCAACCCATACAATGATATGTAAGTGATGCTGATAAATTTATTTGGTTTGTCACCATTGTTATTTCTATAGGAGACCACCATCACTGCCACCAAAGCCAAAGAAGAGAAGAATAGGACGGAGTCAAATGGTGGGACAACCCAAGTTGTTTGGGGGGAGTCTGGAGGAGTATATAGAGGTGAATTTGTTATACAACAAAAACCATGATACAAGTTATCAGAGTATTTAGGTTAAGACATTGAGTAACAAATCACTTCCAATTTAACAGGATGTTTAAGTTTTACAAAGGAGTTTGAGCCAAAGTGGTTCATACTGTACATACATATAACGTAGATGTCTTCATTTGTGTAAATCAATGTTCATTTTACGATCTAATGACAAAACAATGGGTGAGGAATATGGCGCTTATCTCATGTGATAACTGATTATCAGTTGTGCAAATTGATGCCACATTTAATTGAGTACTAAATGTGATATTGTTATGGAAGAAACTTCGGAATCAAGATACAGTTCCAGGAAAGACTATGTATCGATACAAACCTTGGCAATTCAATATTATATGTGTGAATGGCTTATCCATGTATTGATACAAACCTTGGCAATCCAACATTATATGTGTGAATGGCTTATCCATGTATCGATACAAACCTTGGCAATTCAATATTATATGTGTGAATGGCTTATCCATGTATCGATACAAATCTTGGCAATCCAACATTATATGTGTGAATGGCTTATCCATGTATTGATACAAATCTTGGCAATCCAACATTATATGTGTGAATGGCTAATCCTCTTGCCTTCTATTACAGGCTACTGGTAATGATATTCCACTGATTATCAGGAGCTGTATACGAGCCATCAACCTTTATGGTGAGAATCGTTAACCAGTGACAGAAATATGCTTACTGTATTCAACCCAATAAGTGATCAGGCCGCTTAAAACTATCATGCTTAATAGATACAATTTTGAACTTGCCTTTCATAAATATTATTCTTAAAAGTAAGCCATAAATCAATTTGGAAAAGAAACCAGTAAGAAAACCAACAAAGGTTTTCATATTTTTAGTCTGCATGTAATTCAAAGTAAGTGAGGGAGGGGGGGCTTATCGGGTAGAATGTGGTAGGCTAAATCATGCTATTAAAGTAAACACATGTCAATATCATACCTCCAAATCTATTATTTTATATATTAGTATATTGTTATGAAATGGCATAAAAATTCTACATGTCCATATTATATCAATATTTATTACAACATTTAGGTTTTCTAGATCTCGGTAATTGTCTTTATTTTTTCTGCACAGGTATGCACCATCAAGGTATATTCCGTATCTCAGGTGCTCAGGTAGAAATCAACGAACATAAAGCAGAGTTTGAGAAAGGTGAGTACATGTTTTAATTACTGTAATCATAGTTATGTTAGCCACATTTTAGCACAAATGCAAAACAAAATGTAATTTATGCTTTATTAATATACATATGAATTAGCTTAAGTCAGTGTTTTAATACAAGAAATACCCTTTTGCAATATTGCACCGTTAATATTATACATTTGTTGACTGACTTTGAGGTCAACATGTGTTATGTGGAACTGGAGGACAAACTGTTACCTGAAACTGACTTGATTGGTCTACGCACATCAGCCCAAGTTGTCAAGTAGTGCCAAATACTAATGAATTTTGACATCATGATGATGTAAGCAGTCAAAATTTCACAGTCCCAAACATCTGAAATATTGGACTCGTTTTACTATAGGATAGTATAGGGAATATATTTACATGTTTCTTTACAGGTCATGACCCCTTGGTTGATGTTGACCCCAGTGACATTAACTCGGTGGCTGGGGTACTAAAGGCCTACTTTAGGGAGCTGAGAGAGCCCCTGTTTCCACTGCCCCTGTTTGACGAACTCATAGACGGCAGCAGTAAGTACCACACTTTTAATAACAAGTTTACCACCTACAAGACTGTGACTATTGTGTGATCATCATTTATTACAATATAAAATAAAATAAAAGGTCAGTTGGCAGATGAATGTAGTCAAATGTGCCAAGTTTGTACCTGTATCTGCTATATAACAAGGAAGATCAATGTACATGTACCTAGTACCAATTTTGTGTACCCTTTATTACAATGTTGATTGTTCATTACAGAACTTGACGACCAACACCGATGGGAGAAGATTAAAGAACTGTTGTCCTCATTGCCTCGCTGTATCCTCATTGTTATGAAGTATCTCTTCTCCTTCCTCAATCAGTAAGTTACAAGCTCGTCAAACAGGTGTTTATCTCTATTACTGATTTACTGGCAATTTATTCTGATGCATCAACAGATGCTAACAGAAACTAACAATATGAAAAATGAAGCAAATTTTATTCACACAAAATGAACAAAGTGCTTCTACCACAAAAAATTCCATCTTTAAGAGGTATATTACAAGTATTTGCAAAATTAGTGAAGAAAAATAAAAGACTTTGATTTTTAAAAAACCCAAAAAACCCTTGATGTGAATCCCAATCACTTCCCATCCCTTGACCGGGACAAACCCTGTGTAAGATCATGTTCTGTAGTAACTCTATACATTGACAGCCTATCGGAGTACTCGGACGAGAATATGATGGACGCCTATAACCTGGCTATCTGTTTTGGTCCCACACTCCTGCCCATCCCACCGGACCGGGATCAAGTCTCGTACCAGAGCAACGTTCACGAGGTCATTAAGACTATCATTATACACCAGGAGGACATATTCTCTAACTACGAAAACTCAGTCGTCTATGAGAAGTGTATCCTAGAAACATCAAGGTATAGCCTGCTAGTCTGATGAATTCTGTCTTTGCATATTACAGAGTTACCCCCCTTGCGGGTAGATATCGATTGTGATGTCATTATTTTGTGAGCCGTTTTCTCTGAAAAGTATGACGTTACACTCACTAACATATGACGTCACAATCAATGACCTACCAACAAGGGCAGATTACTCTGTAATATGCAAACATACAGTTTACTTTTTCCATTGAGCACAGCCAATGTTTGATGTTAAATTTACATCGGAATTCAGCTTGTTAAAGGAAGATTATTTAAGTAATAAACTGTTACCAGATTGGACATACAGTTGATATGAAGCCCATCCGGAAGGCAGATAAATAGAATGGCGCCCGTTAGGGCGCCATGAATAACAGGCGCCATGAATATTTATCTTTCGGACGGATGGGCTTCATATCAACTGTATGTCCAATCTGGTAACAGTTTATTACTTATATTTCCATTACGATTATTAAAATTCAACACTATACATGTATATCCTTTGAATTTTCCCGCTTGCGCTTGTGTTGACGTCACCAAGTTTAATAAACGGAACAGCCATATCATCAGCTTCTGAATATAGTTCAACACAAAACGGTTTGAAACAAGCGAACAAATGAAAATTATGCGATGATATTTTTAAATACATGCTTTTTTGTAAACATAATAATACTATTAGATTTCATAGACCACACAACTTTAAAATAACTTTTTAAATTATTTGACTGTTATGTATAGGCGTAAGTATATATTGTATACACTATCCGTGACGCGGCGGAAACGTTAACTATTCATACGCTTGACCAGATTGGAGTTCATAGCGTGATATTGCCCATCTGGTTTAACATAGATCAAACGGGAAACTGAAAGTAGAATGGAAATATATTGATATATTTATATATATGTATTACTTCAGTTTTTTCGCCCAGTTACGGCACTTGTAACTTTAATAGAATGGAGCTCAATTCAATTTGTATAAATGAGTATCATTGATATGACATTCTAAAGAGAGAGAAAAGAAGAATATATTAATTATTGATATGCAGTTATAAAGACAAATTAAACTTAGATTACTTGATTGCTGTACCTCAAGGGACACGACGGACGATGTCACTGAAGATGAGGATGAAACAAGCTCAATACACAGCAATTGTGATGAGGATGACGATGGTAAGTAGTGGGTGGTGCTGGTCAAACGATATATATTGTACTTCAAAGCCAGGAACTCCCTTCTGACGGATCCAGATTATCCAAATTCAATGTTTGTGTATTTCAGAGTTACCCCCCTTGTAGGTAGATGGCCATTGTGACAGTATTTAGTTAGTGAAACTCACATTGTTTCCTCAGGAAAAAGTATAATGTTACTCTCACAAACACATCATGTCACAATCAGTACCTACCCACAAGGGCAGATAACTCTGTAATATGCAATACAGAATAGTACACCCAAGTTGTAAGCCCGGTGGTGTTCATGATGGTTGACTAGGATCTGACATCTGGCCCCGATTTCTCAAAACAAACTCAAGTCAAAAACAAACTTGGAGAAATCGAGGCCAGTATTCCCACATGCTTTATAAAATGATATGACTGGTTTACTGATAGTCTCCTGAATAGTAAACACCATGGCTGTCGTTACTAATCTTTTAACTCTTCATCTCCTCAAACTATCCCTTTTCTATTTGCTTCTTCCCTTCATTTCTCTCTTGACATATAACTGAGTTATCTCCCTTATGGGAAGGTATCAATTGTGATATCATTGTTTTGTGAGCAAAGCTTGCATCGTTTTTTCTAAAAAAATATATGATGTTTTGCTTGCAAACACATGATATCGCAATCAGTATGTAGCCTGTTGTTTCCAATTGAATGATATATACAGTAAAACATAGTTATAATAAACACATTTACAATTTTTCGTTCTCAAGGTTCCTATAATTTGTTTGTAATATGTGTATAATTGACCAAGCTTCCTGGTATAACAAAGTAAGTTCCTTGGTCCACTCAATATAGTTGTGTTTTACTGTATTGATTTCATTAGAAATACTATAATTTACATCAGTCACATTAGCAATATTGGAATCGGGAGACATTAAAGTGTTAGGCTGATTTCTTTAGTTTTAAATCAAAATAGAAAATTAGAATTATTTAGCTGAAATCCTTAGTCTGATTTCTTTAGTTTTAAATTCGGGATGTTTCCTCTGAAAAGTATGACGTTACTCTCACAAACACATCAGTAATTAGAAAATTAAAATTATTTGATGACCTTATCAGGTTATCTTTGTCAAAATATTGGTTTTAAGGGTGTATGCTTCTGACTTGTAATTGCTATTGTTGATGCTTATCTGTAAAACAAATTCATGAAAATACATTAAGAGGAAAATAATTATAAATGACCTGCGAGATGCTGAGGGCTGCTGTGGAAACTTTACTGTTGAATTATCATGAGATAGTATTGATTCTTTGAAAGAAAGGTCTATCAGCACATGGATGCTATAATTAGGTATTATACTCTGAAAACTATTCAATAAACATGTTTCTGGTATTCTTTTTTATTTGTTCTTCAAATTAGTTATGATAGTTTTCTTTTTAGCAGAAATAGCAGTCTGATTAATTATATTATTCTTAAATATTGATTCTTATCTAGAATATTTCCAACATGCAAGCTGTTAATTTCCACAGGTTTTTCAGATGGTGAGAAGAAAAAAATAGGTTACGATTCAATTTATATGTAATCAGATCTGTATTTAGAACTTCATCTCAATATGTGCTTCTGTTTTAATAGAAACAACTGATATCAAAGCTTTTAACAGATAGAGATTAATTCCAGCTTTATAGATGTACACCAAGAATTGTATGTCTGACCTCAGCGAAGCAGTGATTTGCTCTATGCTATGAATAATCAGGTCATATAGTTAGTAGTTCACAGACTTAACTAAGAAATATTAACTGTTATGCATATTGCTAAATGAGATTTAACTTAACAGAACAGCAAAGAAAACATTCTTTTAACTTTTTAGTTGAAACTTGGTTGATACCAAGGGAGATAACTTATTTCACAAAGGGAGATAATCGGTGCATGTGAGTGAGAGGTTGTGGGTTCTGTTTCTTTATATCTATCTTCTGATTTCCAGGCTCTGCGCTAGGTAAGAATGTAAGACTCCCTGCTCATCTTCAGTTCTTCCCAAAAATTTTATCATCATTTGCATATTCATCAGTCTTTTAGTTTTATTTCAGAGCTTTCACTCTTAACCTGCTGGTGCTTAAAACTTTTCATATATATTATCATAACTTAATACCTGGGCAAAGATCAAGATATAGCTGGAAACAACAAAGACGTTTTTAACTTATTTTGTAAATTCAGTCAAATGACAATTTATATCTGTATTCTTGTTAAACGCAGATGAATTTTTCATATCCATGTTTAAAGAGCAGGGTACATGATTGAGAGCTCAATATTATGACTTGTTACTAAACCTCATGTGGATTTGGTTGAGTTCCGACCTGTTGTTGTAGTACACGGCTGAAGAAGGAGGTGGGCTTGTGTAATATGAATGTATGGTGCTTTAGGTCTAATGACAGTGGATATATTAATGATTTTAATCTGTGATAGACTGTATTTAAAAATTTAGACATTTTAATGTTTATTGCATCTAATTGGTTGTGAACAGTAAATGTTGTTGTCCCTGATTTTAAATTTGCTTCTTTTTGTTGAATCCCCTCGAGCAGGTGATGTTCTTAGACTAGATATTTTTAAAAGTTGTCTGCCCTTGTAATAGCATGTGTCAGAAAAAAATCTACACTAATGGTATCAATTTATTCAAAACAATAAAATCAGAAAGAAATGACTTCACCTGTGTAATGTTGAGTTTCTATGGTAACGAGAGGTGGCTGTGTGTAAGATGTGTTGTAGTATAGTCGCTAATTAATGTTCAGCTTTGTACAGGAATAAAGGGAGACAACTGCATGGCTTCCTGTGTTAACAAGGGATGTATATATAACCACACCGCTCTGTCGTAATGCTTATTTGGATGTATGACTTGGTTTTGGAGAGGGAGAGAGAGAAATGCTTATCATACACTATGTAAACAAGAATTTACACAGAATTATATGTACAGCTTTCCTTATTGAAAATATACTTCTCCTACCATCTGTATGGACTAATCGGGCTCTGCTGGATTAAGTTCTAAAAGATATTTAACAGCTGGTGATATTACTGGTATGCCTTAATCAAAAAGATCGTGTATAGGCCTACAGTAAGCTGTGTATATGTACATATCGATGGAATATTTGGATCTTCACTACGCTTAAACTTCTGATCTGCTCTACATATAGTAGAGCATACTGAACATCATTTTTTGTTAAAAACAAATATTCTTCAAGTTGATATTTCAATGGGATATTTCAATTTGTATAAGGTATACATTTTCCTTCATTGATTGAAATGTTTTTAATCATGCAAGAGGATCATAGTTACAAACACATTTAGTATCAATGTATCAACACTAGCCAAGGAAAAGTTGCAACATTATACAATTGTTGACTGAGTTTGAGGTCAATATGTGTTATGTTGTACTAGAGGACCAGACTGTTGCCTGAAGCTGACTCGGTCTAAAAATGTTTTGTTATACCCTCTTTAATTAAATACAGTAGAACTTTGATAACTCGACACTTTGCCAGAGTCATATCAAATGTATATCCCCCATCAAAAATATCAATGTTTTTTGATGGAAGATACAAGATTGATATGACACCAGTCAACATTTCTTGGGTGCTAACATCTGAAATTTTGGACGGTTTCCACTATAAAAGAGTATAGGAAATACAAAGTAAATGTATGAAACTATTGTTAATAGGCAGAATCCTCATACACACAATGTATAATTGAGTATTCTATTGAATATTGTTTTTGCTTTTAAAAGGTGCTGTGTTGTTATTTGGCTACTTAACCATAATATCTGGTTATACTTGTGTTAAATGTTTACAATTTTTGTTTTGTAGATGCAGAAATCTTTGAAGCTGTAGCTCTGTTTGATTTCACTGGGCGTACAGAGCGTGAGCTCTCCTTCAAAAAGGGAGATAACTTGATTATTTACAACAAGATGTCAACAGATTGGTGGGAGGGCTGCTTTAATGGCAAGGAGGGCCTGATTCCAGACAAGTACATCTCTCTCAAACATCCGTACGTATATTCAATCAATTAAATTTTTTTTTCTGATATCTTTTATTTTTCTACAAAAGTAATAAAGATACTAAAGATAAAAAAAATTATGATAATGGAGTTGGAAAATTCATACAAACTAATTTAATATTTGAAGAGAATTACATGCAAATGAGCATATGGTACATTCACCTCTAGTATGACAGTTCATTAGGTGTGTGTGACAGTTCATTATATGTGTGTGACAGTTCATTATATGTGTATAACAGTTCATTATATGTGTGTGGGACAGTTCATTATATGTGTGTGACAGTTCATTATGTATGTGTTACAGTTCATTATATGTGTGTGGGACAGTTCATTATATGTGTGTGCCAGTTCATTATATGTGTGTGGGACAGATCATTATATGTGTGTGGGACAGTTCATTATGTGTTTGTGTGACAGTTCATTATATATGTGTGACAGTTCTGTGCTAAAATACATGCTAAGAGAGGGATTATTGGTAAACCATAATTTAGTGTTATTCAGTAGGTTATTGTATTTGCATATTACAGAGTTATCTGCCTTTGTAGGTAGATATTGATTGTGACATCATGTGTTTGCGAGCGTAACATCGTACTTTTTAGCAAAAAAGTAGTGAATTGTGCTCACAAAATAATGACGTAACAATCAATATCTAACTGCAAGGGGGGTAACTCTGTAATATGCAAAGACACAAGATACATGTAGCTTAATTGTGGCCAGTGGCCAATAAAATATCAGAATTAAATTAAAATGAGTTTGATTCGCTTGAAATTACTCTAATTAAAATAATACTTTTTTTGCAACTATACTTTGAAATTAACATTTTCTGACTTGAACATTTGAAGTATTTTATGAATGTTTGGAAAAGAGATAGTTTGACTATTTTGAACTCTATTTTCTAATGAAGAAGCTAACAATACATTTCTAACCCATATAGTCGTTTGCTGTCAACATCATGACCAGAAGGTATGAGGGATACTGCCGGCAACTTTGTACAAAATATAAATTTTACAAATCATAAAATTGGAACCTCTGTCAAACTCTAATTCCTTGACTCACCAAAGTAAATATAATTCATATATATAAATATCCCCATAAAATTGGCACCTCTTCCGTAATCTCACAAAATACCAATAATTAAAAATTGTAATAATTGAGACAAGTGGCACTGTTTATCAAACCTTGTATGTCTCACTCTGTAATTACTAAGTAAGATGTGCATGATAATTTGACTACATCAGATGCCCTTACAGATCCTGTATTATCTCCCTTTACCCCTTCAATTCACTCCGAGGGCTTTAACACAAGATCCACATTGTCTTTTTTCTAGAACACCATGCATGCAACAAATTGCCATTAGTGTGATTATAAAGTTCTAAAACAATTACCTGTTTCTTTCTTTGTTTAATATTGGTTTCTGAAAATCTGAAAAATTCCATAATACACATATACAACATGTATATACTGTACAGATGAAACTTTGTAACTCAAACTTTCTGTGTATCTTTAGTTATTTGAGAATAATGATACAATATAATAATATTATCTTACCACAATACAAGGGAAGTTTCTCTATCATACACAGCAATTGTTTCGTGCTGTATGGTGTAGTTTGATGGTGTTGAATTCCCTATTTTTGTAGCAACTATGAAAAATGGATAACAACCTACGTCATCAATTTGGCTGTATTTTGGATAGAAAATGATTACTATGACACACCTTTTTGGCCAGGCGATACAAAACGACTGGCAGACTTTCCATCCAAAATACGACGGAGAGATGACATAGTTCTTAAGTTGTTCTTGGACAAGTACTTAGTTTGATTAAACACTTTCAATGGTATTATTATCCATACAACATTTCAGTACTATACAGGTAATGTGATTCACACAGGAAACTTAATGACAGCCACTTTTCATAGTGGGTATCACAAGAATAGGGAATTACAAACAGTAACCTTGGATACCGGTACATCATTTGGCCTGGTACAGAACAATTCAGCTTTGGTTTGGAAAAAAAATTTATGACAGGAGGGCTTCATGGAATATATTATTTGAAACATCATTTCAATGTCTTTTGATTTCATTTAGAAAATTATTTTAATATTCAAAACTAATTTCAGTTAAAGTTCTTTCATGAGAAATGGAAACTTTGTTGTTTTGGCTGAAATATTCCTATAATTAATGAAATATTATCCACACAACACTTTGATTCATGTTTAACAGTAAAATACATGATTATTAGAATCTTTCACCCTGTTGGGGGTTACACTGGAAGATCCCAATCCAAGAGGTAAGATTCGTAAGTTGATTGACAGCCTGAAAATCTGATCCAGAGGGTGAGGATCTCTTGTTTAACCAGAAAGAGGGTAATGATTCTTTTTCTCTTACCCTGTGGGTGCCTCTAACAATAATGTGTCAGCAATACAAACAAAGATATCATGGCCTGAATAATTGTTGACATCAATGTTATTGAGATGTCATTGCATTGTTGCTGCGACGTCATGATACTGTTGCCACGACGTCATGATACTGTTGCCGTGACATCATACAATTGTTGAGATCGTGCAAAGATCTTATGTAGCTTGTCTTTACCCTAGGGTGAGATAGAAAAATCCCGTAAAATTGCAGATATCCCTAGGCCTATCCAGGGTAAGAGTAAATATATATAAAGTACTGTATACATGTAGTGGCTTCTGTTTGTGGAGAATTATATGTATGTACAGCACCTGAACTTCAGTCAATCAGGTGAATATATTAATAGGTGATAACATTTTGTACATGGGAATTAAACTTTATTGTTTTACTTACAGGCCAGATGACAAGAAGAGTCACTCGGAGGATGAACGTTCCATATCGTTGTCGTCTCTGCCTGGGCGAGGTCATCAGTCAGCTAGTGGTAGTGGGGAAGACTTTACGCTGGAGAAGTCGGTATCACAGCCGAACATATCTATCAAAGACATGTCTTCATCATCATCATCAGGGATAAGTCCTGCCCCCTCCCCCCAGACAACTCCACGCTCGTCCTCCTCCTCCACCCAGGACCCTGCCCCTACTGGCGTCTGTGAGAACACGCCCATCTTGTCCATTACACCGGACGGCAGACTGGAGATGAAACGTCAGCAGTCCAACCCCGACCCCATCACCGAGGAGATAAGTGCAGACATAGACAATGCGCTCGCTGAAGTCGTGTCAGGACTCAAGTCTTTGGAAATGCAGCAACGCGGTGACAAACGTATGAGTCTGCCGCTTGTGAAGCAGAAAGCGACTCCTAAACACACACCAGATCTGGTACTGGACCTTCCTGACGGGACCAACTCCTCGCCTCAGGAAGGCAGTGGTCCAGACAGCCCCACCAATAGTACTGTCGCTGACAGGTTCGCCCAATCCAACCAAGGAACGCTCAAAAAGGCGAGCTCCATGCCGCGTAACATCAATCCCCCGACAGTTAGTGTTGGCAATGTTATGAGTGCTAGTGTAACGGGTGGAGGAGAACATATTACCTTTGACTCGTCATATCTGGCAGATCAGCCCGTATTTTCTACGTTTGCACAGGGGCGTAAAGCTGTAAACCCTAACCGCTCCAAGAGTCTGACAGACCATGGTCCTGTAGAACTCAGTGTCTCAAACAAGCAGGCCCCTGTGCCTGTACTTCCCCCTATACCAGTGCTTCCTCAGACCCACAGCATTCCTTCTGTAGTGGGTGTCACGCCGCCCCCTGTGGCAGATAAACCTAAACCCCCAATCAAAGTGAAACCCCCCGTAATGAAAAAGCCGACACGATCCCCAGAGGTTCAGCGACGCTTTCCTCCCCCCGCTCCTACACCACAGGACTAAGTCTTCCAGTGAGTTAGTGATGAATGACTGTGGAGCATTGTGAACAGCGGAATAAATGCATGCCTAGTGGACAACATGTCATGATTTTATCAGCAGTGTTGGATACGTTATTGGTCTGATACGTTAGTGGTCTATAATGACTTGTGAAGGACCCACGCACTGGAGTTAAAATCGTGATGACGCTGTGACAATGTGCTTGGTTTCTCAGTACAAATGTACTAGATTTGTGTACATGGATCTGAACATTTTTATGTAGGAAATATTATTACAAAATTTTATATATATTATATTATATATAGACTCATTTGAAATATCATGTGCTATTATGATTTCATGAAGCCAAATCTGTCCTAATTTGGAAAGATGCATAATATTTGTATGATTTTAAAAGACAATGCTTTATTCTAGACTGTGCCAGTCGTACTGTAGGATGAGGGACTAGAGAGAACACAAGAGTTGAAGGTCAATTCAAGGTCATACTTCAGCGACTTTCACATCCTCCCTCAGCGACAATGGCATGATCATTATGAACATTGATTACTGTGCAATATGTAAATTTTATTTCTTTGTTTGCTGCTTTGTTACTAGCTGATGAAATAGAGATGATACACTGTGTAATTAGGGGTCGGGAACTGTGCTATAAAAGGGGGTGGGAAATTGTACTTATTCATAGAAACACTTTCTGAGAGATGCACCAGAAAAGGGAAAAACGGATAGAAACTGGTAGAGGTTCAGCTGGGTCAAAACTTGATGTGCCAAAATATCATGTCATATATAGCAAGTTAGATATATCTTCACTAATATGTTCATAACGTGTTCTTCACTTAACATGTGATTCGGTAATGGAGATAACAGATGAGATTGTAGAAACAGATCCAACAAACAGATATATCCAGATGTTTCTAGTGGCAATAGCATAACCATTAATGTTGAAAGAAACATCTTGTGTGCTATGATTTTTCAGTAATAAAAAGTTTAACAAGAAGGATCTGGTATAGCATTTAGATAAGGATCGAAGGACAATACGTCCTCGCAGTATATAGAGGCAGCCTTACCATATGGGTATATAAAAGTATGTCCTCACTATATTTTGAATGATTGTAATTACATCATCATCAGATTTTATTTGCTTCTGCTGATAAGAACTTTTAAGAGAAGACAGATTATTATACAATGCCATGTATATAACGGAGCAGTTCACAATTCTGAATGTATGTAAGGCATTAGAAAGGTGCTATGTTATAAAGTTGTACAGGATAGCATCAGCCTACATAAAACTGTACAGGAAGGAATTTTCACATTTTCGGTGGACATTGTTGTAGCCACATAACTTGAAGTTGAATCCAGAAAATAATATCAAATGTGTAAGTAATATACGTATGTACACTTTCAGCCAAAAGACACAAAAAAAATAGTTTTAGGTCAAAATTGATTACTTGCTATATAGTATATGAGAAAGTTGAATGAATGCTTTACGATAACTGTAGTTATATAACCATAAATACACACTTCTCTCAAGAGCTGAACTCATTTAATGTTGGAATACACGTGTTTAACCAAAAAAACACTTATATTTCATGTAAAGATAAGGAAATATATTCTAATTATTTACTTCAAAGGAGTATCTATAAAAAAAATAATAACCCTGTTACAAAAATTGGCACAATGGTTGTGATGGATCATATATATATATCTGAATTCACAACAGTACTGGGTTGTATATAAATCAAGGGCAACCAGGTTACTTAATACGATTTTTTCATGCAGTGACACCTGACGTCATTAACCACTGACTTTTCATATATAAAGACTATCTAGCATTTGACCATGTGATGTCCAATAAAACAGCTGCTCCAAACTGATGCATTCCGATCTGTCAGAGTTACTTCCCTTAGCTTCACTCCATCAGTAGCTCTGGCTCTGATTCCTTAAATGTCAAAAATGACTTGAGTCAGCACTTCTTGTTCTGAGAAATCTTGGTCCTATTCATTATGGAGGTAGAGAATGGACAGCTTTTATTGATGCCCTAGTTACTAACTGAACACCATCCTCAGTAACCGTTAATATAATGATCTCCTATCATAAAGCTGAAACAAGTATAAGCCACTGTAAAACCCCACACTCAGTAAATATTTCTGACACTGGGATACAGACGATGCTGTGCACTAGTGACATCCTGTAATATCCTACCGTCATGGTGACATGTCCCACTACTCGGACACTGGGATACAGACGATACTGAGCACTAGTGACATCCTGTAATATCCTACCCTCATGGTGACTTGTCCCACAACTCTGACACTGGGATACAGACGATGCTGAGCACTAGTGACATCCTGTAATATACCATCGTCAAGGCGACATGTCCCACTACTCGGACACTGGGATACAGACGATGCTGTGCACTAGTGACATCCTGTAATATCCTACGGTCATGATGACTTGTCCCACTACTCTGACACTGGGATACAGACGATACTGAGCACTAGTGACATCCTGTAATATCCTACGGTCATGGTGACTTGTCCCACAACTCTGACACTGGGATACAGACGATGCTGTGCACTAGTAACATCCTGTAATATCCTACCGTCATGGTGACATGTCCCACTACTCTGACACTGGGATACAGACAATGCTGTGCACTAGTGACATCCTGTAATATCCTACCGTCATGGTGACATGTCCCACTACTCTGACACTGGGATACAGATGATGCTGAGCCCTAGTCACATCCTGTAATATCCCACCGTCGTGATGACATGTCCCACTACTCCGACACTGGGATACAGACGATGCTGAGCACTAGTGACATCCTGTAATATCCTACCGTCATGGTGACTTGTCCCACTACTCCGACACTGGGATACAGACGATGCTGAGCACTAGTGACATAATATCCCACCGTCGTGATGACATGTCCTACTACTGTCATTTCTCACACTTCCATGTATAATTATTTTTTACTTACCTATGTTGTTTTAGTCGTGGTTGCACTGTACAAGATTTCTTACTGAAAACCTGTTTACTTATGTAAATGTCTGTTCAGATGAATATGTTAGTGGATTTGCATTATCGTTATACAATTTCAACATTATTTGGTGAAGATTTAACCAAGGTGCTTAATTTTATCATCTTTTATATAAATTATATACAATAGCCTGTGTGTAGTGTTACCGTAAGCATCTCATTGGATGTACTAGAACTGTGTACAATTTGTAACTCAAAAGATTTGTAGAGAACTTGTACAAATACTTTGTTCTCTTATAGTATTTGTCACTTTCTATGAAAGTTAATTATATTTGTAAAATTTTATATACCTTAACATCAGTAAATGATATTTAAAATGATAAAGATATACAATATCCTTATAAATTATATAAACAATGGTATACCCACAGAATGAAGGGAAGTAACTCTGATAGATGAGAATTTCTATTTTCGATATTCTTGGTTATTATCCAAGATACTTATGATATCCCAAATGAATTTTATTATCCCATTTACTTTGATGGAATTGAACATTTAGTATCACATGAATTTGTGTTGGAATATAAGGATGTTAGTTTGTAAGTGTTGTACCTATTTTGTGTTAAGAAGTGTCCAGATTGTTGTTATCGAGGGTCCACTGTAGTGTCCTAAGTGTCCGGATTATCGAGGGTCCACTGCAGTGTCCGGATTATTGAGGGTCCACTGCAGTGTCCTAAGTGTCCGGATAATCAAGGGTCCACTAGTGTCCGGATTATCGAGGGACCTCTGTAATGTCCTAAGTGTCCTGATTATCGATGGTCCTCTGTACATGTATTATCCTAAATATCCGGATTATCAAGGGTCCTCTGTAATGTCCTAAATGTCCGGATTATCGAGGGTCCTCTGTAATGTCCTAAGTGTCCAGATTGTCGATGGTCCTCTGTATTATCCTAAGTTTACAGATTATTGAGGGTCCTCTGTAATGTCCTTGATGTCCAGATTATCTAGGGTCTTCTGTAATGGCCTAAATGTCTGGATTATTGAGGTTCCACTGTAGTGTCCTAAGTGTTCGGATTATCGAGGGTCCAATTTAGTGTCCCAAGTGTCCAGATTATCTAGGGTCCACTGTAGTGTCCTAAGTGTCCAGATTATCTAGGGTCCACTTTAGTGTCCCAAGTGTCCAGATTATCTAGGGTCCACTGTAGTGTCCTAAGTGTCCAGATTATCTAGGGTCCACTTTAGTGTCCTAAGTGTCCAGATTATCTAGGGTCCACTTTAGTGTCCTAAGTGTCCAGATTATCTAGGGTCCACTTTAGTGTCCTAAGTGTCAGGATTATGGAGGGTCCTCTATAGTGCTGTTTGTCATTAATTGGACCATTAATTAAGGGTATATTTGTCTCTTCCTCTGATTTTGATCAGCTGGTTTTAATGATACTGTTTTACTATGATCCTTCTTTTATAAACAGTATTCAGATTGTAAAGTGATTCATTAAGTTTTACAAATGGGACATACCACAAAACATCTTATCAACATCTTGCTACATAGTATGGACGAAGTCTGTGAAAGAGTGTATGAATTTTTGGTACAGTTATTTTTTTTTTTTGTAGTGTACTACTATAACCCAGCTTTCTTTCGTCTTTATTAAATTTTGCAATTTCAGAAAGATTACCATTCATAGATTTAAAACTTGAATAGCAACCTTAGATAAAGGTGATATAGATATTAATTCGCTGAGATAAACTTTAGCGAATTCACTGGGTTCACAAAGTTTGCGAAAGAAAGCTGGTTTACTGTATACAAGTGTAATACATGTACCATGTTGACATACTGTTAAGATGAGGATTACTAATGGACATCATCATCAACTGTACATTGAAAAAATGCTCATCGTTTTCTCTCATAAATTATATATATGTATAATGTGCTTTTAATCATGGATTCATGGAATAAACAGATCAAATAGACAAAGTTGGTATGGATTTTTTGTTTGATATAATTATGGATTCACTATTATTTTCCATTGTTCTCTTTGCACTGCATTTCATTCAGTTCAGTTTTAAGATGTACAATGCATTAGGGCAAACATATTCATGGTCTGGAATGTGCTTATAACATATTTACTTGCACAGCTCTAGTTTTGAGATGTGTCAGGATTAGGAGAAAACATTTAGAGGAAAGCTTCCATTGTAATCAAGTGCATCCTGAATGAATACTGGTACTTCACTTCACATAACCAAACGTTTTGTATCCTTTGGCATAACTAAATGAAGCAGAAACAGAGAAAATAAACAAAGCTGTTTACATGTAATTCATGTTTATTTGATCAATGTGAATGCAACAAATATGACAGGTGGGAAATGCTATATACATGTGTGAGGGACATTTGGCAGGTATAGACATCACAGGTTATGTTTTTGAACACGGGCTAGGTTGACCAACAATCACACAAAGTGGTACATATAACAGTATGGAAGCTCACAGTGGCACATCTCATCACTAACATTTCCCTTCAATATGAAGGCATTACATTTCTCTTGGCAATGTAAAACTCTAAACCAGAGTTTTCATTATCTTTCATACAGAAAAAGACTTCATCGTGTCTCCAACCATAGCTTGCTTACAAAGGTAATCAATGACATTAATGAAATAAATCAAAAATACTTACAATGGGTAACTCATTTCTCTTGTCTAAAATTGCATCTGAAGAAGAATTTTTTTCCATAATGCAAACCTTTCATCTAGTATATCTAAAACTTCAACTATGAAGAACACAGAGGAATGTTAAAAAATTAATTAATGAATCATTTAATTTACATGAATTTTATGGCCATGTAACCTCAATGGGTGAATTACAATGTGTTCATATGAATAATAAAGTTGTAGTTGAGAGAGACAATTCTTATACTAGTACATCATTATTGTTGAAATGAAAATTAGTGTACATCAATCTCCGATTTATGGTAATTACTTTATGTAAAGATAGACTTTCACTGAAAAACCCAGGCAGTTCAGATACCAGAACATCTCAATATGACACAGTTTGATATCAATGAATAGACATAAAGCCAGGATTCTGAAACAGCATATTGTATTTGTGACTGAATGAACAGACCACAGTGTATACATATTGGTATGAGAATGTGTATAAAATACTCTTGATCAATAAAATACATTGAAGGAACCAATATTTTTAACTCAGAATGAACACATATACCTGTGCAACAAAACTAGTTGCAAACAAGTATGTAACGAGTTCAGATCTACAAAAAAACAATTACTAATAACAAGACAAACATATTCTCTTCATTTAAAATCTATTCAAAACAAACATGCTGTAAAATACTCTAATCTAACCTTCTCATCTCAAACTTAAACAATGAAAATAAACATTCAGTTCCTGAAGATAACAAACGCACTGTTATCTCACATATTAAGAATTGTCATGGCTACTTTATGACTTTGGGTGATATAAAGGATTGACTAAAATTATTCTGTCATTGCATTTTACAGAGTTAGCTCCCTTGTGGGTAGGTATCAATAGTTAAGTCGTTATTTTGTGAGCGCAATTCATGTTGTTTTCTCCGAAAAGTGTGACATTACGCTCTCAAACACATGACGTCACAGTCAATACCTACCCGCAAGAGCAGACAACTCTGTAATATGAATATACGGAATAAGCATAGTTAGGCTACATTCGTAAATGAAATCGTAGTCATTCACACTTGCTAGTTTGTGTTGACACTTCTGTTATATTATCTTTTACAATCATTTGTGTACCTGTTGGTAACTATATTACATATATCAATATAGTTTAATTATGAACATAACGCTGTATGATGGTATGAATAGGAATAATGGTAATACTTAATACCTTGAACTCTCTCCCTCCCTCTCTCTCTCTCTCTCTCTCTCTCGCTCTCTCTCTTGCTATTACATTTATTTTTGTGACAGATGATTTTCATTTATAGAGAACAGAAAGTAAATAACAATATCAGACAAAACACAGAAACATTTCATTCCTACACACAACTCTCATTCTTTTGCCATACCAGTTTTCTGCACTTTGATAACTTTAAAAGCATATCATTCTTATGCAGCTACTTATAAAAGACTATTTTGTATGTTCAGATGAATAATTGTTTTGAAAAAATCCATATACATATGTATCCTGAAAAGCTACCTATTTCCATATATTTCTAAACTTGGTCAGAACCAAATAACAATCTCCTCACCCTAACAGTTCTGAGGTTTTGTGAACCTATGTGTAAATACCATATTGACCAAACAAGAGACCATGCTCCTAATGAAAGTTCTATTTTATCCCAAAAACAATCCCATATACTATATACTGCATTTAAACACCTATGGCACTCCAGGACTCTTAAACAAGTATTATTATTAACTATGGATGGATGTCCTTAATATTATTTTTATGTATTTTTTATTCTTCGGGAAATTTATTCAGTATTTTCATATAATTAGTTATCTGATATTGATGATGACCTCCTGACTTGTAAGATGTCACAATCTGAACCTAATTACACCATAGGTGATATGTCTAATAAAAATGCAGATTTTTCATGCTTACTTGAATATATAATATTTTTCTAATGCAGAAAATAGTTTTCAATGGAACTTAATATATAATTATTTCAATGTATCAAAATACTATATTATGTATAGGTTTCATTATCTTTCAGGAGAGGAAGTACCATTGCAATCTCAGGGGGTATTTTTCTTTACTATTTGTATGCTATCTAATGTAATTTAACCCCAATCAGGCAGTACCACAGCTACGTTTAACCGACAGAAGCTACAGGGTACCACCCGATATTGAGACCCCTGATTATATATGCATATTTGGCAGCAAAAATTAAACCTTAAAATCCCACAGTACACAATTTGTCAAAATTCTGTATACAGGTGTGGTCTTTTTTTGCTTTTTTGCAGGTCACAAATTTTGGCAATTTTACTTTTTTCCCCATTTCAATGTTCAGAGTTCACTTTTTTTACGGTCATCACAGATATAGTTTGTATGAATAGTAAACAACAGTAGGCCACTAACAATCAACAATCAGGCCACAACACCATCGCTCTACTGTAAACCAACAACTCTCACAGGTTACGAAATTTTCACAATTTTGCACACAATTCTTGAGATTTTAATCACTGCGGACACTGTTAAAGCAACGATATCATTGTAGAACCAGAAGACTTCAGCTAAATTAAATAGCAACTAAAATGTAGGTATCGTATTCAACCCAATAAGTACCCATGTCCTTATTGCCCATGTCTGATTGCCCAGGCATGAATAAAGATCAAAATTGCACAAAACTATAGATTTGTTTTATTAGCAACTTTTCATTCTTTCAATTTTCTAAACGCCCTGGGCAGTTATTGGGTCGAATATGGTATCTACACAAAAGTTAAGTCACTATGAAAAGGATGGTTTACAGTATTTAGCTTCACTAGTATATAACCAAAGACAGGGAAACAGTGCATTGTACCATGCTGCTAATACAGCGCAATTAATCTACTTAGACTTTAACTTTAAAATACAAAGCATGACAAGATCACTTAAAATACCACCATGTAGTTTTCAAATAAAAAGGGGGAATTTTTGGAATTTTTTAAGATCTGATTCATTTGAGATATCACAGAGCATGCATGCATGACAACGACAATTCTGGCAAGATGTATTAATTCTATGTGCTAATTATAATGAATTTAGCTTTTTATACAACCATACTTGTGCAAAATACCCTAAACCTACATAAATCCTTTTGGCCCCACATACATGTGCAAAGTGATTTCTGTGATTTCATATTGGCCTGTTTTCTGGCAGGGATAATTCCTTTTAAAACAAATCTATATTGAGGTAAAATGTATTGTCTTGATCCAGATTCATCAACATTAAATTATTCTTTAACATACAATCCCCATACGAATACATTACAGAAGATTTTAAAGATACTCCACCACTGACAAATGGTATTTTTCTCTATCAAAAACAGGAGCAGACAATACAGTATTTTTCTTCAGTTGCAAAAGTTAATTACTTTACACTATTAATACCTTTGAAAAATTTGAGCTTATTCTACTTCAAGATACAAATATCAAAAATAATTAATTGCATCCTGAAACAAGAGATCTTAGAGGGATCTTAGCGCCCACCAAAGAATGATCTACCTCTGACAATGGAAAGAGGGGTCTTTTCTCTGCTTTTCAAACTTTTTCTACATATTACTACATATGAAATTTGAGAAAGATCCTTTCAGTACTTTCTGAGATATATAACAAACTTCAATTATTAAAATCCAAGATAGCTACCAGTTGGCCGATCGATACAAAAACACAATATGCACAATTAAGGTCCTTGGGGAACCTATATATAAAATTTGAAACAGATCGCTTCAGTTCTTTCTGAGAATTAGCGGTAACAAACTTCAATTATCAAAATTCAAGATGGCGGCCTGTCGTCAATTTTGTTGACCGATCATCCCAAAATATAAAATGCACAAGTAGACCCCTAGAGGAACCTGCACATGAAATTTGAGAAGGATCCCTTCAGAGAATTAGCAGCAACAAACTTCAATTGTCAAAATCCAAGATGGCGGCCTGTCTGCCATCTTGTTGAAAGATCGGTCCCAAAATGCAATATGTACAACTAGAGTTCTAGGGAAACCTACATGTGAAATTTGAGAGAGATCCCTTCAGCACTTTCTGAAAAATAGCGGTAACAATCTTCAACTATCAAAATCCAAGTTGGCCGCCTGTCGGCCATCTTGCTGACCGATCGGTCACAAAATGACAAGAATAGTTAATGGATGGACTGACGGACGGACGGCAGGAAAACGGACCATGAATGAAAGGCGATTTGAATAGCCCACCATCTGATGACAGTGGGCTAAAAATTCCCTGGCACTATGTCCTACATGGAATGAAGTATTGATTGCACATGCACCAAAACAAAATGAATTATACACACAATTAAATACCAATTATTGTTAAAATGATGAGTATCGTTTATGCTTTGTTGGCGGTGGGGCATCTTTAAAGTAAAAAAATTTGACAGTAAGTTAAGGAACTTACATTAACTTACTTCTGTAATCTTTTTCTAAGGAGAATCATTAAAGCTAAGGAATGCTGATGAAACTGGACTCTGATGGGGTTATACCCAATACATATGGTTAAAATGGGAACTCAAAATATTCAATTTATATCATTACATTCTTAGTACATTTTCATTAAAGCACTAAGCCATTAAAAATCAAGACTCCTTGCACAAAATCAAAACTGAACTTCAATACTAAAATAGATAATTTCTAACAGTTCTTTAACCAATTTTGTGACAAAAAGTCTTTACCTCTAAACAAGTTTCTTATATTCTACTTGTAGCAACAATTGATCACAATACAGCACATCCTTTAATACCCAGATCACAGACTCAAGGAGGGAGCTTGTACAGGCATTGCCTGCAGCTTAATATTTAGCTTAAAATCTTATTATTTAAAAAAAAATAAAATGCTTTAAAAAGAAACAAAATCAAAGACCTGTTCAGAGCCTAACTTGAACTGTTCTCTTCTAGATCCACTAGAATATTGTAACTCTTCTGCTTCCAGAAGTTCTTCCCTCTGTAAAGTGGAAGATCTTTGAAGACTTGCTACTTAGAAGAGCACAAGTTGAGCTGGCCCTGAACAAGTCTCTTTTGTAAAACTTGCATATTTCTTACATGCAGTTACCAACTCATACACACACATCCGTATGGCATCCTTTGGACGAAGCACCAAGTGTAGCACTAAAAGTTGATATATACAGTATTTACAACCTGTCACTCTCTATCCATTCACAAGCTTATACCACTGTATGGCCACCAACCTCTCAATAAAGCTTAAATATAGGAATGGCTGTAACATTTATCTTTAGTTTACTTATCTGTTCATACAAATGTTAACATACACAGTACTACGTATTTTAAAGAACATGCAATATTTCAATTTAAATTTTAAAAACGAATAATGTCAAATGATTATAATCAATCAAGATGGAGTTAATTTGTTGGTGAATTATGTTATATTACAATGTATGAATTACTGAAGCATCATGTCGGATAGATGATACTTAAAGAGAAAACAATTCATATCCTATAAGCTCCACAAATGTTTTGCCTTTTTTTCTGTATCTTTTAATATGAAAATGAATTGAATGACGAATTAAAATAGTTTAAGCTTCATAAATGTTTTGATTTTTTTTTCTGCATCTTTTCATATTAAAATGAATTGAATGATGAATTTAATAGTTTAATATTGTCTAACAAGCACACTGGGAATCTAAAGAAAACAGAATACTATTTGATAATCATACCCTCAGAAAATCAATAAAACAGCAGCCCAAGGACCTTAATAATAGTCATCTGAAAATATTGGCACCGGTTGAATAAGAAATTAAATTTAGTTGAATTATACATGTTTTAAATATGATCACTTTGCATTGGCATGTATGTTGGAGTTTGGACCAACAGTACAATGCTTTTGGGAGAGTTGTAAAGATAACTACACTTCTTGAGCTGCCCTTCCTTTAAAATTCATACAAATTTTCAGCACCAGTAATAAACTAGAAGAACCTTTAAAATGAGTTTTATAGATGGCAGCCATCTTGAATTTCGGATAGCCTTGAAAAATAATAGCCTTGAAAAATAACATCACTTGTTCTTGAAGAAAAATGTCAGGATCATTTCGGGAAAGTTTCAGTTCAATCCTACTGATGGAACTTGAGGAGTTTAAGATGTTAAAAGTTATGTACGGTTGATGGCAGACAGCATTCGACGAATGACGGCAGACGAAGCATGATGTCATCTTGACATATTCAGTAAATCCCTGTTTCACTCTTTGAACATGTACAGCATGCATAGAAAGATATCACATGTATAACACTGAAAAAATAATTAAAAAACAAAATACTGGTATGAATCCTTGTGTCTTTTACCTTGAACAAAAACTGAAAGGTTGTCGCATAAAATACTTAAAAACACCTTAAACTGTATGTTTCTGCTAGAAACTTGGATTAAAACTAGTAAAAGATCAGGAAAATGTGGTAGATATTACCAGACATGATTGATGAACATCCATACCAGCACTTTCAAATTCGTCCTCTTTCATACCTTAAAGTTTTTAAACAATGTTGTCTCAAACTTATTAGTTCTCAATATCAAAATTTTAAATTTCATAACATACTGCAATTAACATAATTCTATTAACTTATGACCTATTTGATAGAGGTTTCAAAACATAATATTTTAAATGACCTATTTGATAGAGGTTTCATAACAAAATATTTTAAATATGATTTTCATGAGTCAATACATTATATATATATATATAACTTATGGTCTATTTGATAGAGGTTTCAGAACATAACACAATGATTTTCATGTGATGGTGCAGTAGATTCTATTATTTTAACTTACGATCTATTTGATAGAGCTTTCAGATAAAGATGCTATGATTGTTATATCTCAGTATGTAGCTATATAGGATGCTTTTCTGAATATCTAAAATGTCCACAGGATCATAACAAGTCTGGCAGTGTGATTGTTAAACTAAAATAACCAGGCACTTCATAGAGATCAATGTAAATGATCAGTAACTTATCTTGTTTCCAGCTTGCGAAGTTTAGCTGGACTGCAACTTGGAGAGCCTGACAGAATCCGTTTTGATCGTCGCATTGGTTCCACCGACTTGGAAGGACTTGGCGAACGTGAATTCACATCTGAGAGACTTAAAATCAAATCCTTTTTAGCATTTCCCACATTGCTTTTCAGAAGAACTCTCACTGTTGGTAGGCCTAGCGTTTTCTTTGGGGACTCGCTTTGTGTGTGAATAGAAACACCTGGGGACTCTGACCGGGAGGCCCTGAGAATGCGTCGCTGTGCTGACAAGCTTTCAACTGTTGGCAGTGTGTCTCTGACAGGAGAAAGACTAACATCATTACAGCTGCCTGGAAAAGAAGAGGCAGGTGAGAGAGGCAGAATAATGTCATTGGCTGGGATATCTTGTAGAGATCCAAGCAAACCTGACTTGTCCGTTTTACTGGCAGTCACATGGCTTTCTGGTTTATACACATTGTCTTTACATGTTGATGTGGACCGTGTACGTCGCATCTCTGGCTGCAATTCCTCAGACTGACATTTCTTTGGTGATGGAAATCCTTTCCCATTCAGTCTGTTTGAACTTGTTTTGGTCGTTGAGGTTGGAGAAGGGTAGATTTTGTGATCAATGTCTGAACCAGGAGAAGAGAGACAGCTACAGGGAGATATATCTGGTGACCTCCCCATAACAGAAGATGCGTACGGATTAATCTGGAGAGGCATGTTTACTGGTAATGTTGAACTCTTGACAAGTTTAGCTCTACTGTCAGTACTTGGAGATACAGATGGACTCCGAAACACTTGGCCAGGTGTCGGCTGACAATGTTTTCTCCTTCTGCATTCCATACAACACCCTGACTTCCATGACTCTTCATCAGAAGATATTGATAAAAGAGAGATGTCGTCATCTGACCGTGACTGAGGATAGGCAGGCAGATCTAGTACACAGCTGAAAGGAGCATTCCAAGCTTTGGTCTTACCACTCGGCACAGATTGTTGGTCTTTCTCACATGATGCTAATTTTTTATTGCCTTTCATGGAGGCTGCTTTGGCAGCAAAGTCCTTGTCCCCATACATAACACCGTACGAAGAAGCATCAGTGATCAGACTCCTATACAGGGTGAGCTTCTGTTTGGAGACCTCGGCATTCACTTGTTCAGACACAACATTAGCGAGAGACAGTGCAAGATTACCCTTACTCCCAGATCTCCTCTTCAGCCCAAGTAAACTGTCTATATCCTTGGACATGAGAAGAGGCTCCCGGGGAAACACAGACTCCTCCTCAACTGATGCAGTTTTGACGCCCTTCAACTTGTTGTACATGAACCGTGATAACCATCGCTGCAGCTCTTTGTCATTCAATCGCTTCAAGGACACTTTACACTGTGGTAGACTTTTTAGCAGCTTGTAACTGGACTTGTTTAATCCCGTTCTCACCCGTCGGAAACGTTCTCTCTTCTGTCTGCTATTGAATGGATACTCGTGTGTATAATTACCCACGTTTTTCTTTCTAGGCTTATACGTCACTGGGAATGTCACAACTCTGTGTCTTAGTTTACCGAGGGTGTCATTTTTGACTGGGGTTTTACAGAACTGTTCAGCATTAGGTATAACCAACAGATTACTTTCACTGTGTATATGTTTCTGTATCCTCTGGCCTAGAAGTGAAGACAAATCAATATTGAGAAGTGACTTCCCCTTCTGTACCGACCCGCCTTCCCCTTCCTCACAATTCCCACTTGACACACTTTCATAATCACTATCGATAGGTTCGGAGTAACTCAAACGCTTTTTAGACGTTGCTGCACTGTCATCTCGACTGAGTTGAGAGATGAGTGACTTAGGGGTGCGCGGTGTAGTTGGTGACATTGGCTCATCAAGATCAATTTTCTCACAATCAATCTCCAGACTATATCTGTGTTTCGCTCTAATCTTTTCAGCTTTTCTCTGAGGAACAAGGTTGACCAGTTTGATAAACGTATCCTTTGACGGCCTAACATTTTTTTCTGAGAACAACATTTTTGGGTTAGGACTGATGGCTGGAGGTCCCTGTGAGGGAAGGCTCTGACGTGGAGGTGTGCTGACAGCTTGTAAAGTAGGAGGACGATCAATACATTTCTCTTGATGTTGCCGCATCTCATCACAACCTAGGAACTCTTTTTCACAGAAAAAACACACGTAGATCTCAGCATATGGCTTGACATTGTATTTCATTTCTACAAAAAAAAATATTGATGATAATTTGAACAAGTACAAAATCAGAAATCATTATGTTCGACAAAATTGTTGCAAAATTCTGAATTTCACCATACTTAGAATTAATGTGTCATGAATAAGATATTGGCACTGCACTAATTAAATAGAAATGTTGTTTACAAAATAAATACTTTTGATTGAGTTGTGGTTTTCTCTATTTCTAAACTTTTCCATTAAATGAAGTTTCAATTTAAATATTCAGCTTAAACAAAGACATTGACATTTACCTTTTCCTGCTTTCAACCTTGATGCATGCTGAATGTATGACTGAATCATCGGATAGGTTTTCTGAAAATGATTTAATGCTTCATTTAAGTAATTTCTTTTTTGTTAAAATTTTACATTGTATTACAATGTAAAATAAAACAGGAAATTCTGTCCTGGACTTAATGGGATGTACTAATTGTTATGTTATATCTTTTATTTGATGTTTAATAGGTATATCTAAAAGTCAAATAAAGAAATGGTTTAGAGATGGTTATTTGCTGTTATCATTAACGACTTAAAGCAGTCAGTTTTTCAATGTTATATCTTCATTTGTAAACTTTTAAGTGGATCGAGTCTCAATCATCACAGAAAATCATTCAACAATATCTTATAACATTCTTAACACCAAACTCTGTAGTCTAAAAGCTTTAAAAATCATTATTATGATAGAAATTACTGAGTATTATTATTATTATTTTTTGGGTTTTTTTTGTTTCAATGTATACTGACCGAGCTGCGAGTTTTGGTCTTGGCTTGTGAACGCAGCGAGCTTTCCTGGCCCATATGTTTATAACAGCTTTTTACCACATTCCTCAACATGTCTGTCAACACAGTCTGAGAAAGAAAAGGTTTTTATTGTCTTTAATTTGTTGATCAAAACTGATTTTTCTTTAATTTTACTGACATTTTTTAAAATTGTTTTATAAGCTATTAAATTGATAATACGGACAACTCCCACCTCCCATTCCACGAGGGACCAGGGCAGCATTTAAGCATTGAACATCTTTCAGTTGGAATTCATATTGGCTATGAATGCCAACTGAAAGATGTTCAATGCTTATATTTACATTTGGTTACAATTTTATGATGAAATCCAAAGGGATTTTGCATCTATAATGAAATAATCATTCATTTTCATCAAGGATATAATGACGTCATAATAATTAAGCGATTGAAGTTCATAGACAATATGAATCTCAACTGTGTTTGGTAAGGTTACATTGGACTGCAGTGAAAATGTAAATAAACTACTAATTTCATTTGGATACATATACACTTATTCTCCATGTATGGATATATTTAGATGTTAAATTATACATGTACAGTGTATATGATAAACTTTGAAATGCTTAAAAATATCTAAACCACTCGACCACTAATAACAAACAAGGTCTTGCACTTCAAACTGTACAGAAACCAAGTCTATTTCAGGAATCTGAAAAAGAACATTTACAAGGAATTAGAGTTGTTAGATATATATGTTTGGTACTAACTTCCTGCTGAGCTATGTCTGTTTTTGTGTCACTCCATGGAATATCTGTGGGCCACCAATCTGGCTTAACATCCTTCCCAGCCAAGTCAGCCGTCTTTCCTTGAATCAATGTGGTAAGGTAGGGAATGAGGTCACGCAACTGACTCTAAAACAAAACAACGAAATAAACGTTTGGAGCTGGACTACAAATGTCTAGGTAGTGGCTTTCACATAATTCTTAGATGATAGTGCCATATTCAAACATAACATAGTTTGTAACACAAAATGATGCGAAAAATATTACACTTTTGCTTTTATTTACAATTATTTCTTGTTTGGTAACAGTTATTTGCAAATATTTACATTTTCCCTTCACTCTGCCCCAATGAAACTTATAAACTCCATTAATCACTTCATTTCCCAATGAAGATTCTGGCCCACATACAAACATCTGAATGGCATGAAAATACATTTTGACATTGTTTACGATGGTGACTGTTTACGATGGTGACTATGTTTTATACGCCACTTTAGTTTTGAATGAACTTTCACTGATAAGACTTAAAGGCCTAAATATAATTATAAACTTTCACCAATGAGGCCTAAACATCATTATGAACTTTCAGCAATGAGGCCTATATATAAAATATTTTGTTGTACACCGGCAGAAATACTTGATCAAGTGTTATTAGACATTATCAGTACTATATGCAGACTATTTAGAAGAATAAGTATACTTTGATAAAACGCTGACATAGGCTCAAGTCCCCCTTGAAAACAATGCTGAACATACCCCATGCAGTGCAATCATTAATATATCAAGTCAATGTTTCTTTTTTTACTTTATTTAGAAATTCTAATCCAAAACCACCAGTTAACAATAAAGTTACCACATTTCAAGAACATCACAAAAGTGCAATCTGCAACTAAATCCGACTAACACAGTTTATTGAGCTCCAAAAGCACCATGTTATTTGACTGTAGTGAAAATACCATTGACACCGACTCAGTTTCACACCAGGTTTAGTTACTGTGAGTGGTAT
The DNA here is from genome assembly GCA_004382745.1 of Argopecten irradians irradians. Lineage (NCBI taxonomy): Eukaryota > Metazoa > Mollusca > Bivalvia > Pectinida > Pectinidae > Argopecten > Argopecten irradians. The sequence goes on from SAYR01000670.1 coordinate 3,505,826, forward strand.
TAATTTATAATATCAGTTACAAATCAGTTACTATGTAGCAAGGTGAGTATTTGAAGCAACATCAGAATGCTTTTATGATAACATTTAAACCACTAATATTTGTAATTGTAGCAACGTTAACGAGCGTCCAAAGAATTAAGCTATTTTCGGAATTAAGTTTTTATCTTGCCTTGATGATGAGAAAATTGATTGGCGGCTGTTCCTCCGGTGTATACATGTACAATAACTGTATAATTATTTCAAATTTGTATAATATTTAAATAATATACCAAATACATCAAATTGTCTTTTTTTTCAACTGTGAGAGTTTCAAATTTGTTGATATAAATATAAGGATTGATCGTTGATAATCAATTCTGTTGCTTGCATTGACTGATGAAAATGTTAATCTCATGCAAATGGACCAGTAACTGCTTCACAATTCACCTTATTTGCACAAAATCAACTTTCTTGTTCAGTCATTGCAAGTAACTAAATTGGCAATCAATCCTTAGAGATGCTACACCGCCGAGAGAGTATAAATGATATTCATCATTTGAACAATAATGGGTGTTTAATTGTGTATATATATGCCTAATTAACACAAAAAATAATATAAAATAATCTGCTTTGCCTTTGCATTGGTGCATGCGCAATCAGTACTTCATTACATATAGGATATATTGACACAGAATTTTTTCGAGATACAATTAATCATTTTTCATACATTTAACTTGAAGTAAAAATTAGAAGCTCACACTTTTCAATCGTGGTGATAGCGCACGTGTTAAGTAAGTAACTTTTGTAACTGAAGAAAAATACTATATCGTCTGCTCTTGATTTTAATAGTGAAAAAATACCATTTATCAGCAGTGGAGTATCTTTATATTAATTAAATGAACTTAAATATCCAGTGATTCAGAAACCAGGACCTTAATAAGCAGCATATTATCAATATTGATGAAAATAAAAAAATATCATGAAAAGATTAAGAAATTTACCAGAGACATAGAGTCGATTGAGAGATGAGGGAGTTGAGGAATTTGACATGCCTCTGCAGAATATGGGTGTGTTCCAAGCTTTGTATCTTCTGGCATTCTGCTTCTTTTCTAAAAATAGAGAATGTACAAACATGTTTTTCATCATAGAGCTGTTAGAAGTCTAGGCAAAATTCAGATAATTACAAAAGACATTATTTCCAAAAGAATAAAACTTACAATACTTAGAAATAAAAGAATTTGAATACTTAAACATGTAATTTGATATTTATTAGTATGAAACTAAGATGATAATACTTATGAGCTGTAAGGCTTAAAGTTAATAATCATTACATTATTGCATTGCAGAAAGAAGTTATGTTAATCCATGCTATAATATCAATGCATACATCGATAGACTTTCCAGGAAGTAGTGTAAAAACTTCCTTGCAGACTTATAATTAGTTTACATTGAAGACTCTTAATCCTTTCACAATGGAGATCTAGAGCATGCTGTAAACATGCTTAACCAAAACCCAGATAAGAAATTATATTAAATGGTTTTTATCCATTATTTTCCAACTTAATACTGATTTATATTAATTAACTTCCTCCAAAATATTTCAATGCTGAAATAAAAAATTCAAAAGATATTTTACCTTTTTCTATTATTACAATGCTGATTTTGTAGAAACTATTTCAATTAGTCTTATACATCCAAAATTACATGTTAAATGGTCATTTTACGGAATTCAGGCTTTATCATCTGTGGCTGTGATTGTATAGGTTAATACTATAAGGTTGTGTTACTGTGTCTGTCAACTTTGTATGACATTTTATTGAAATACTGTTTAATAAGTTCATTTTCCAGTAACATACAAGTTTTACCAAGGTAAATCAAGAATAAGATTAAGAATTCTAAACTAATATGAAATAAAGAAAAAATATTAGATGTGTTATTACAAGGGATTAGCTTATAGCATTTTTTCAAAAACTCTGAATAAATTTGAATAGGATTATCAGGGGTTTCGTGATCTTTCAGAAGAGGCGGTACAATTGCAATTTCAGGGGGTACTTTTCTATACCATATGTATGTTATATAATGTAATTTAGCCAAAATCAGGCTGTACCACATGTACAGCTAAGTTCATCCGGCAAAAAGTATCGGGTACCGCCTGATATTGGATTATACCATAAAAACTATGGAATATAAAAACCTATATCAAACTTATAGTATATATGCTCTAATATTTTTGGAGCTGAAACAAGAAATACCTATAATTTTATTTGACCTATGGATGAAAAAATTAAAGTATACATATTATATATGTGGATATACATATCATGGTTTTAAAAACATTATCATATATACCTTGATTTCCTAGCTATATCTTGACATTTCATTAGAAATTTTAGGTTTTTATAAATCAAAATGATCGAATCATGACCAACAGAAAGAAATGCATACACTTTGTATATGCACATGTGTTTTCTAGTAGTAGAACATACTAACAGATAAGGTCAGAATTGAATGTCAAGAAGTTTTAAATTTCCTGGAAAATCAGGAAGTATTTTCTTTGTTGTTTACACAGGCCCTAGGCTACGTGTCCACTCACTTGTTAAGACACCTAGGCCAATGTGATTAGGATCTTAAGTTACATAACAGTGTACACCTGTACAATGGCCAGGTGAAAAGTGTAGCCAAAACAGGTAGGATTCATCACACAGCTACAAATTAAACCTGCAGAGTCCAAAGGGCAGATATTGATTTCTATACTGCAACGCTTTAGCCTGGCAATAATCACAGGTAGCATTCCTTATAAATTCAATCTAGGTTTTAAGTAGTCATAAAGTTATTTCAAATAATGTGATATTAATTGCATGGTTAACAAAGAGTAGAACTAGTACTTAAAGTAAGTACTCCTTGCCAGCCATACAATTATGAATATTTTTAAAACATTTTCTGAGAATCTATCAAAACATTTTTTCAGAGTCAATTATAGTCACACAGTAGCAGGAAGTTTTATTTTCTTTGAAAATCATCTTATTTCAGAAATTATAATTTAGTATCAGTATATATATATATATGTTTAGTCTGAAAATCACTGACTATATGTAGATCAGTTTATTTCTGAATGATTTTCAGTCCAATCATATGGCTAAAGAATTTTCAGAGAGTCCTTCAAAACCAATATTACTCTATAACTGTATACTGGAATCTATCACACAACAGTACTATTATTGTAGGCTAGTATATTATATATACGTATACACGCATGGCAAACTCCCTGGTCACTAACCTTCATGCTAATTAGCAGTCTTCATTATCAAATTTAGGTCAAGCAGATGAGTGAATGAACTTTAATTTGACGATGACATACTTTGACTAAACTTCATAATACAATGTCAATATTTCCCTACACTAGAAACATATACCATATTCGACCCATTAAGTGCCCATGTCCCAATAAGCGCCCCTCCATCTTTTTGAGGCCTCAATTTCAATAGCTCGGGCATAAATAAGGACCAAAATTACATAAAACGGTATCAATTTGCAATAATTTCGACTTATTAGCACTTTTTCATTTTTATCAATTTTATAAGCGTGCAGGGCACTTTTTGGGTCGAATAAGTGTATTTGACACAATCAATCTGATCATGAATCATGATAGGGTTAATCGTTGGACATTTTTTCTAACGGTTTCAAGGTGCACGTGCCCCTTACTTTTTCTTTTCAGGGTTAATAGATTATTTTTCTTAAAACTTGACAAAAACTACTTATTTTACACTATCACCATTGAAAAGTTTGAGTTTCATATTTTATCTAAAGATGAAAAATATTAAAAATAAATGTCCAAAATCCATGGCATTAATGATTATGCTATATTTGGAATAACATACTGATTTTTGTGCATGCACCAAAAGCGAAACAAATTATTACATATTATTTTTTGTGTTGACTAGAAACATTTACATGCGTAAACACCAATTATTGTTCAATTAAATGATAGGAATTCTTTATGCTCTGTTGATGGTCGAGTATCGTTCTTGAACAGAAACATGCTTTGAAATTATTTTTTTTAAATGTAACTTAAAAGGGACAATTCAGTATATATTAAAAGTGTGCATTAAGATTTGCTCATTATATATCGGAAACAAAACTGTTCTGAAAGATGAGTAATTGATAATATTGTCAGAAAAGAAAAAATTAGTGTGAAATATTGATACTCGCTCGCTGTCCCCATCAATGTTGCACATTGTGGTCGGACGTCATGTATGCCAAGCCCTGGCAAGTGACAGTTAAGTAAAGCAACTTTTGACACAATATATTCCTAATATGGGGATTTTGAGATCCCAAAACAATGTGGGTTAGTACAATTTACCATTGATTAGTCCCACCATCCGGTGATTATGACATCATCATTTGAAGCGAGTTTCATAACGTCCTAATCACCAGATAGAAGGTGGGACTAATTGACAGTAACTAAAATGAATTGTACTTTACCCGTATCAGTTTGGGATCTCAAAACTCCCGTATTAGTAATTAGTAGTGGGTCTGCCTTTTACGATTACAAATCAGGGCTTTCCCTGGGCTGTTTGGGGTAAATTTTCGGCACCATTCCCATAATCTAAAATACCAATGTTTTTTGTTGATTTCAGATTTTCACAATAGCCTTTCTGTCCAAAAAAATCAAAAGAACAGGCCAAAAGAAAGGTATTTTATGAGATCGTCAAACTACTAAAATATTAGTCCAACAGTAAAACTGAAACAAATTACTTGAAATAAATTAATTAAAATTTTCAGTTGTTTTTGTTTTATTTGACAAATTCTATTTTTATTTACAAGTTTGGTCAGTACCGCGATTATTTTCACAATTCTGAAGGACCCGAACCCATTCACACGAAATTGATAGAGAGCCCTGCAAATATTGATTATGAAAATTGATGATCAAATAGGTGCAATTTATCAGATATATCTGTTCAATCATTATTTGGTTGCTGTACAATTATACTACAGAAAATGAAATCTACAAGTACCCAATCCTAATAGATTAATTAATTACTTTAAATTTTTGTGTACAACTATCATATCCGCAGAAAATAACACTGAAAAGTATAACAGCAATTTTTAATATCCAATACATTATTTATTAGAAATTGATTATTTAATTTATAATCAAAAGGTTTATAACTTCCGATTACAAATCAATTATGCATGATTTCAAACAGATTGCTCCCCACGTCATTAGTCGCTATCACTATAGCTACTCCACAAAACAAAACAGTGAAATGAATCTCCATTGTCAACATAATTTACATCGAGAGTATTGCATTTGTTTGTAACTTGATCTCAGGCATGAATATTGATGTTCTGATAATATTAGTGTTATTTAAAGTCCCAAGATCTGTCTGATTTTTTTCTTGATTTAGAAGAATTTTGAAAAAATAAATGCTGTTGTAAATCATGCAGAGATATGACTAAATCAAATTGAAGATGGACAGTAATGATTTGGAAAAAATTGATAAAAATCAAAATAATTATTAAACATGGCTAAGTGGGTCCCTCTTTTCAAATAAACCAGAGTTAGCCGAAATTGTAATATTGTTGCCAAGAACACTATACAACTACCTTAGCTACGTAACTTCTTTCGGAACTCATCCAAATGTCATGAACTTTCCGACTTCCGTTCGGCAACGATCGTAACTTCTTTGGTGGCCAGTTTGAACTAAAGGCATTTTTTCAAGCATTGATTTCAACAAAGAAATCATTCTAATCATTCTCAATATTCTTCGATATACTTAAATTTTCACTACATAAATACAAACAATATCAGGGTCGACTCAAACTTCAAGTTTTGCTGCTAGTTACATAACAATAACGTTAGTGTGACTTTAATTTGTTAGGGTTTTTTTTTTGTTTCAGAAATGTTGCATTATATCTAAGTCTCTGACTGCAGGCCTTTCAACTTTTACTGAAATTTCAACAAGAAATATTGACATAAAAAACAATTATTTAAAAAAAATATGCCTTCAACTATATCACCATTGCCAATGTTTAATAACAATTTATCTTGGAAATGAACAGCTTTCGATAAAATTTAATATTTATAAAGCGAAAAAAAGTTATAAACAATTTTTATGAAAGTAGGTCAACGCAGAAGTTTGAATTCAAAATAAATAATCAAGATATTTTTAAACATCCTTCATGTCTGATTTGCGAAGAAAATCATGACAAGGCCATTAAAATCATAGTTATGTAGCAAAACGTCGTGAAAGTCGGCATATGACATCATACAACGTTCTACGTGCAGAGCGCACGTCACGAACGTCACGTCGAATTAGTGTTTTAATTAGCATTTTCTTTTAAATGCACATTTAACCAATTGAAAATCGCAAATATAAACAACATCTGATGTCCGGCACATTTGTTTTATCAAATCACATTGAAATGACTTTTGCAGCGAGTCGGCCGCAACGCAATCTGCTCAATTGCGCCGAGCAGAGGAAGGCAACCGCGACCACCAGCGAGTATCGCGCCGCTTCTGCCCGGGTGAAATATCGCGGATCGATTTATTTACACTTACCATTGTCATGTATGCTTCGGTGTGAAACTGTACATAGCTTTCATCTGCTATCCGAATAGTTTAGTCAGCATAGTTTATGACGCCAATGGCGATGGCTGTCAAAGTCTTAGAGAAAATGGCGACCCTGTTGTTCTTCTTCAGAACATCCGGGGCTTCTGCTCCCGCTCGCGCTTTGCAGTGATTACCTCCCATGGACCGTTTGCAATAGCACTTGCTGTAGCCGACCATTCGAAGGGACATCGTCAGATTATATAAACCATGGACACGAAAAGAGATAAATTTTCCATTCTTATTGCGAAAGAATGTTCATTTTATATCACTGAATGTCAATTTGTGTCATTATGTGCAGATTTATGACAATAATACGAAAGGAAAACATACATGTATGGCAAGCCGTTTGGGTTTAAATTGAAATGAAGATATTTCTATTTAATTAAAGATATCTCTATTTAAAATTAAGATATCTCTATTTAATTAAAGATATCTGTAATTTAATTGAAGATGTCTCTATTTAAATAAAGATGTGCCTAATTTAAATACAGATATCTCTCTTTCAACTGGAAATTCCAGATATCTCTATTTCAAATTCAGATATCTATTTCAAATTCAGATATCTCTATTTGAATTACAGGTAACTTTAATTGTAATTGAGATATCTTTATTTTAGATAGAGATATCTTTGATTATTGTCCATTTAAAGATATCTTTAATTTAAATAGAGAAACCTGTAATTAAAATAGAGATATATCTGTATTTGAATTAGAGATATCTCTATTTTGAATTAAATATATCTCTATTTGAATTAGAGATATCTTTATTTACAATGAAATGCAGGTATTTCTAATTGAAATAAACATATCTTTAATTGAATTAGATATATCTGTATTTGAACTAGAGATATCTATACTTCGTGTTTAATTAAAGATATCTGTATTGTAAATAGAGATATCTCTAATTCAAATACAGATATCTCTAATTCAAATACAGATATCTCTAATTCAAATACAGATATCTGTAATTCAAATACAGATATCTCTATTTGAATTAAAGATATCTTCAATTTTTATAATCATAATGATATCTTTATTTTGAATACAGATATCTGTATTTAATAGGTAAAAACCCAAACGGCTTGCCATATACATGTAGACTCTGCCAAAGACAAAATTAAATAAATAAATAATAGGACAAAGGAGTAAAACTGCATTTCGATTAGGACATCCAATTATTTATAGAAAACCCGAACATTTAGCACTATTACGAAAGTGTTGGTTTGAAATAACCTTTATTATGCCTATATGGATAGGCTCGTATGCATGACAACACATTTGCACTTTAATATATTGCAAAGAGATTCATTTATATGTAAATCTAATACTAAATTTTCCCTACATTCGATTCACCTACATTATACACCGAATCTAGATATACATGAAAATAAATTGAACTACAAAATTGCAATTTGACGGACTTTTTCCCTTTAAGGAATTTTGGTCAAGGTCATAATATCAATTTTAAAACATGCATAGTAGCGCTTTTTCTCTGCATGCTACATTATTATGTACATCTGCTGTACAGGTCCAATATCTGATTTCTAGGCCTTCCAGAACTTGACAAGATGTTGTTTAAAGATTTAAGGTTATTTGGTCTCTTTGACCTTGAATAAAGGTCAAGGCTATTCACGTTGACAAACTTGGTTGCCCTTTATCTCAACCTATTAAAGGTCCAATATGAGGTCATCATAGGCAATTAAGAACAAGAAGTCGTTTCAAGATTAAAGTCTTTTGGCTCCTTTGACCTTGAACGAAGGTCAAGGTCAATCATATTAACATATAAGCAAACTTGGTAGCATTTTATATCCGTTTGCTACAGTCCTAGAGATAATAGGTCTCTGGGCCTTCCAGAACTTCACAAGAAGTCGTTTCAAAATTTTAGATTGTTTTACCCCCTGTGACCGTGAATGTAGGTCAAAGGGATCAAGTTGATATTAACAAACTGGGAAGCCCCGAATCCCAGCATACCAAAGGCTGTATATTAGGTCTATTAGATTTTCCAGAAATTCACAAGAAGTGGTTTCAAGATATTACTTTTTTGCGCCTGTGACCTTGAATGAAGGTCAAGGTCATTCGTATTAAAAACATGGTGGCTCTTTATCTAAGCATGCTTTAGGTCCAATATTAGGTCTCTAGGTCTTTCAAAACTTTACAAGAAGTTGTATTAATTAATCTTTTGTGTTTTTTTTGCCCATGTGACTTTTAATGTAGGTTAATATCAGCATGCTTCATACTCATACTCAACATCGGATCTCTAGGCCTACCAGAACTTGTATTAAATAATTTTATGTAAGAACATAAAACAAAAACAAAACAAAAACAAGGTAAATGTAGAATGTAATATGTATTATTTTTGAAGGTTACGACGAATTATTTTAAAAGTAAATTTTTGCTCAACGTTTACCTATGTGATTTTTTACCACCACCAACAACCCCCCCCCCCCCACCCCCACCCCCCACCCCCCCCCCCCCCCCTTCCCGGCATAAATACGGTTTATTTATCAGGACCTACATCTTGTGGAAAAACAACTTCGACAAACTCGTTTGAACATGATATCAACACTTCCACATATAATCATATGGTTATACAAACGATGGCAAACACTCTATGATACCATACAAGTAACAGTATCCCCACCTTTCCACCCTCAAGGCAGCGTCATAATCACAGACACTCAAATCTTATTTACTCGAAGGCCTCATCAACGATTTCCTCACAATAGGAAGCCACCATGGACATATATCCATCATTACAATCAACCATTTGCGTAACAACAAAGATCCAACCCGGAGACAAAACTGCCAATATTTGGTCTTGTTCAATAGTCCCGTAGATAGACCATAGATAATCACTATTGGTTGACAAAATGTTTCCAGAAGATACCTGGACACAGCCTTAATTTTGGCCACCAGCTGAACTCTCGCCCCTATGAGGAAGGCTCTGGGTTCTGTTCCCTGGTCGATACATATCATACCCTATAAGCGTGCTAGTTTCTGTTACTGCATGCTAAGCTCTGAGCATACACGAGTGGGACGACTGGTTTGATAGATGTACGCATAATATGATTGGATGAGTAGTCTATAAACAAATAAGGGGAGACGTTCGTGAAGTGAGAAAAACGCAATTGCAGCGGACCAAAATGGTAGAATTTTACCGACAATGAAGAAAAGTCATACAAAATGAATGGAACCATTGACTACAGAATTTCTATGTATAAAATGTATGCAATAGTATGCCTTAAAATATAACAACGTCAAATATGTTGGTCATCTGTCAAGAATCATGAACAACATTGACGACATATAATGATTCCTGGTTACGTCAACAGTGACGCGGTAATAAGTGATAAGAATAGCGACAGTAAAATGTAGCAATTCAATAATGTCTACCGTCAATTTGTATTTAGTAACTTTAAGATCTGGTTGTGCTCTTTAAGCCTTTGCATTCAGTCTTATTAGATAAGCAATTCAACTGATCATTTTCTTTCTCACTTTTAAGAAAAAAATAAATTATCAGGGTTTCAAAGATGCAGAACGAATAAAGGTACAACTCTAATGTAGAAAGATAACCAATTTTTGTTATTGAAAATATGACATTTGAAATGTTTGTCCCACTTTTAATTGTCACTCCTATTCCTGTTGTTTTTTTATTATTTTTTTTTTGTTTTTGTATGAAAGTAACAGAGCCAAATCATACAAGAACATGCGAATATGATGCCCTAGTAGCTATTTTCAATAAGTATAAAAGACAAATTGAATAAAACATTGAATTGAATTTGACATAAACATAGCGTCACTGAGAGATTTGGCAATGGAGAACATCTTCTTTAAAACGAATTAGACGTCTAGCAACGCCAGGTATCTTTTGTGTTGAGTAGGATTTTGAGAATAATCAAATTGATGACAATGTAGTTGTTTTCTTTTGTTACACGATTTAACAATTCCTTCTAGGCACCTGTACAGAACTTTTTTATTTCTTATTCTCAACGAATGTGCTATAAAACGCCTGGTGTATTACGATAAAGAAGTTGTCTTTTATGCTATTTGAGAAGGCGATTGCACCTAGCGGTATACCACAAAGCACCGCGACAAAGGGCAATGTCCGCCATGACACCTTCTATCTAGGTCATGGTAGGGGCGTGAGTCTTATACACAAAGCGTGTGCGTGACTTAGTCGTACTAGACGACTCATTAAAGGCGCGACCTATATATTTGGGACTGGTATACACAGTCAAGCATTGGGAAATAGCGAAAAAGTAGGTCAAGTCACGACTGACATGTTACACAATCACCAAACGTGAGGCAATGACTAGCGTCATTACACTGAAGAACACTGTATATTCATGATGTGTCAGCCAGCGTTTGATGCCATTATATAGAACACAAGCAAGAGAGGGAATGTTAGGAGCAAATAACATGTTGTAACACACAGCATATGATTATTTCAACATGTAATTTTTGTTAAACAAGCCAGGTACGATAGGACGAATGATCCTGGCTCACCGAACTTTCACAACTATGTTGCACAGAATTGGAAGTTTTTCAAGCTATTCACTTCATTTTCATGTTTCATGTTTAAATTAAATTTTGAAAATATCTTCAATAAAATGTTTGTGCTGTGTGTGATATTCATGACATACAATGTGGTTTTTATATACACACAAAAATAATTTGAATTGATTTATACTAGCTATTCTTTCAACTTGCATTATCCACTGTCTTTTGTGTCCTTAGAACATTGGCAATGGAGTGAAATTAGCGAGAAAAGATGTTTACTGACTTAGGACAAATACAATGATATCACTATGTCAAGTAGATATACATTTTTAAAAAGAAGATTGTCAAAAGTCCAACTGTATTCAAAGGTAAAACATTAGCACGACATATTCCAAGTAAAACCCCTTCAGCCTAATGCGGATTAGTGCTATCGGATTGCCAGGCCCTACAGTTATAAACCATAATCATACATTGATACATGCTTTTGGCCCATGTCACGAAAAAAATAACCATACATTCTTCATATTAGGTTTCTCAAATATTCATTGCTAACTGATAACTAATGGAGAACTGGAAATAACCTTAACTGACAAATGTTGATATATCCCTATCTACGCATTCGCCAGCCAATACATTTGTATCTCATTTCTTGTCAAGTATCTTTACTAAGGTTGATGAGTGTTTCAATGATGTGTTAGAACATAAGGTCTCCCGTTACGTCGATAAAGTATTATCGTGCGGAGCTCGGAACACGGATCATGTTCAGTAACTGTAAAGCATATGTTATTAATAAAAACACAGTTTAACGGTGTGGTAGATTTCAAATGACATAACGGGGTCCTGGAGCGCTGATAGACAACCCAAAAATATCATACAGTTGGCAAGCTGACAAAAAGGCTCGTATATAAAATGTTGCTGTGATTTTTTTGCCGTAATTTGTTCTAAAGTTTGCCCTTTAATAGTGTTCGTGAACAAAGATAGGTAATTTTAGACTGGTCATTTTTCACAAACGACGTTTTTTATTCAACATGGACAACTATTCCATCTTGACATACACATATACATTATAAAATTTGATATTTTTTTTCACTCATCTGTATTATTTCTACATGAATTTTGGAACAAAATACGAATTATATATATGGGCTATATATATCCACATTAACAGCTATAGGTCAAGGAAGCAATATCAACGGTTGTTTGTTACATAACACTGGATCCTTATAAACAAATATAGGGCAAGAAAAATAATTCTAACAGTGTGGACAAAATATTGTCGAATTTTGAAGGCGATCTGCCCCTTTTTCAAGACACAAATAGAACAAATAAAATTAAATGTCAAGGACGGTCACGAATTTTCACAAAGACATAAACAATGAACACATAAATATATACAGATAAACTACCATACAGTTCTTAAGACATTAAACAGAGCGTTCTTGATGCTTTATACCTGGTCAACATTATAACCAACCAACTCCATATTCATTGAGGCAGGTTTTGGTTTCAAAAGGAAACGAGACCTGGTCAATGGTTACATTTCGCTGGTTAAAAAAGGAAAGAGCGCTGGGCTATCATTACTATTTAAAGTTAAAATCTAAGGTTTCAATCTTCTCGCGTAGACGCCATTGTTTGTTCAGAACAATGGGTCGTCTGATTTCCAATGGATGTTTCAAAGATTGATCTTTAAGTGAAACTTTTGTTCAATCATGTC
>SAYR01000670.1:3518655-3535358 GCA_004382745.1 Argopecten irradians irradians
TCAATATTCATTGCTAACTGATAACTAATGGAGAAACTGGAAATAACCTTAACTGACAAATGTAGATATTCCCTATTCTACGCATTCGCCAGCCATACATTTGTATCTCATTTCTTGTCAAGTATCTTTACTAAGGTTGATGAGTGTTTCAATGATGTGTTAGAACATAAGGTATCCCGTTACGTCGATAAAGTATTATCGTGCCGAGCCCGGAACACGGATCATGTTCAGTAACTGTAAAGCATATGTTATTAATAAAAACACAGCTTCACAATGTGGTAGATTTCAAATGACATAACGGGGTCCTGGAGCGCTGATAGACAAGCCAAAAATATCATACAGTTGGCAAGCTGACAAAAAGGCTCGTATATAAAATGTTGCTGTGATTTTTTTGCCGTAATTTGTTCTAAAGTTTGCCCTTTAATAGTGTTCGTGAACAAAGATAGGTAATTTTAGACTGGTCATTTTTTTCACAAACGACGTTTTTATTCAACATGGTCAACTATTCCATCTTGACATACACGTATACATTATAAAATTTGATATTTTTTTTTCACTCATCTGTATTATTTCTACATGAATTTTGGAACAAAATACGACTTATATATATGGGCTATATATATCCATCTTAACAGCTATAGGTCAAGGAAGTAATATCAACGGTTGTTTGTTACATAACACTGGATCCTTATCAACAAATATAGGGCAAGAAAAAGAATTCTAACAGTGTGGACAAAATATTGTCGAATTTTGAAGGCGATTTGCCCCTTTGTCAAGACACAAATAGAACAAATAAAATTAAATATTAAGGACGGTCACGAATGTTCACAAAGACATAAACAATGAACACATAAATACATACAGATAAACTACCATACAGTTCTTAAGTCATTAAACACAGCGTTCTTGATGCTTTTTACCTGGTCAACATTATAACCAACCAACTCCATATTCATTGGGGCAGGTTTGGGTTTCAACAGGAAACGAGACCTGGTCAATGGTTACATTTCGCTGGTTAAAAAAGGAAAAGAGCGCTGGGCTATTATTACTATTCAAAGTTAAAATCTAAGGTTTCAATCTCCTCGCGTAGACGCCATTGTTTGTTCAGAACAATGGGTCGTCTGATTTTCAATGGATATTTCAAAGATTGATCTTTCAGTGAAAATTTTGTTCAATCATGTCAATGATATTTTAATTTTCTAAAGTAAATTACGATCTAGGATATCAGTGTACCACATGTACCTCTCTGAGCTATTAAATTTAAATTATAGACATTATTCTCAATTACCTTTTGGATTATGAAGTCATAGGCGAAACAGTGAAGGACATTCTTATTCGTAGATGCTTCCATGTTTTATCTTCACAACCCCAAAGATATTGAGAATAGTGCTAACTTCATCTGGCAACCCGAAACACGAATTGTTATAATCATGAGCTAAATATCAATTATAGATCTTTGCTTAGGTCCATATATTATAACGCCCTGGTAGAAATAAATAATACCGAGGGCGTAGCAAGCCTTGGGTTGGCATGCCAAAATCTTTCACTCGGGTCGAGATATCTGTGTCCATTTGACAGACCTATGTAGAATTCTATTTATCCTTTTATCTTTTAACTCGTGAGACGCATGAACTGCCTGAAAGAAAATAAACAGGTGACCACAATGGTGGCTGGCCAGTCGAATGATCAGACCAAACCTATACGTCGTCAAATTGACGCTTTAATCTGTACAGCATCACAGAGTATGTAGAGGAGTCATGAACATATAGACAGGAGCATATAAGATTTAATTGGAAAAATATTCAAAATTGACATGTCACAAGTCATTTTCTTAATTTTCAACATTGATTTACTTTCAATTTTTATTTGTCCTTTTGTATTTTGTATTTATTACATGAAATTTAATGTAAATGGTATTGCTACATAAAACTTTAACATAACAGTCTATTTGTTACAGGATTGACATGCTCAAACTTAATTAATAAGAAAATATTGCCATGGTAAGCAAACGTAACATAATTTTTCAAATGTTCCGACTAATATTGATCTATGGTAATTGTTCAATGAATAAAACCCAAAAAAGTGCCATATTTTCGAATTAATCTTTGAAACTGAAAGTGAGACATTTCTGTAGAATGTCTTAAATACTAAATCTTTTCCATTTTTCATTTAAATTTTTTATCTAATTAGTTCTGTTTGAAAATCCAATAGCATTTTATAGCAAAAAAAGACTTGGTTTGCTCTTCTGACTCAATTTTTAAACATTTTAACAGAACATATTCTCTTGTATTTTTGTCGCAAGAAATCCTCAATTGGAATATCCAGAAATCACTAAAACGGTTATTTCATACTACAGTAGCTAGCCAGTAAAGTTTACGACGGTGGAACGTTGTGTCATACAATAATAACGAACCTTTACTGTAGCTATGGTGTAAACTGTACTTGTTTTCGTTACTATATGGTAGATAAGGTACGGTTAACTAGATGTTTGTTGTTGAGAAAACACAAGATAAACATTCATTATGAATAATACATTATCTTCTAGATTCTTATAATCTTACAACTGCCATCAATTATTGTGCTGTATAAACATGTGTATAGAGGGGAATGTCAATTACTTTTATGAAATTTTCCCTAAAATTTTCCCCATCACCTATACTTGTCAGAACCTTTACGGCAATCATGTATTTGGTAAGGTGAAATCTCTTCAGAACACAAGATGCTATTGACCCTTATATACAGGTAACAATACCTGAATCCATAACTACTAATACTTTGTTAATAATTAATTATTGTAAAAGTGTCACCTTAATGACAAAAACGACACAATTGGACACCGACTAATTAATTTGGGAAATATACAGAACAATCGAAACAATGACAATCGGCTGCGTCAGCGATGACGACGATGATAATGATGTGGATGGCAGACAACAGCTACAAAACAGAAATTTCTTCTTCAAATGATCCTTTTGTTTTAAGAAGCGATGCACGATAAAAACAAAGTTCCAGTATTAGCGTCAGACCGGTCACGTTCACTGATCCATCACAAACTCCGAGTTTAAGCGAATCTTGACTGAATGCAAAATTGCTTTTATCTATTCCACCCATTGCTAATACTTCACTTGATACTCTAAATTTTCCATATATCTATTCAATCTTTGCATATTACAGAGGTAGTTCCCTTGCGAGTAGGCATCGCTTATTACGTCATCTCCGAAAAGTATGACGTTACGCTCGCAAACACATGACGTCACAATCAATACCTACCCACAAGGTCATATAACTCTGTAATATGCAAATACTGAATAAGTATTCCGAATTTGCATATTACAGAGTTATCTGAATTTGCGGGTAGTTATTGATTGTGACATCATGCGTTTGCGAGTGTAACGTCATACGTTTGCGCTCACAAAATAATGACGTAACAATCGATACCTACCCGCAAGGGAGCTAACTATGTAGCATGCAAACCACACCCGAATCCAAGCTTAAGCTATGTCGCCTCCATCCCGGAAACTCCACATCCTAAACATAAGAGGTATTGCTGGAAACAAAATGGTGTTCCTTGTTAATGGAATACACATAACACGTGATAAAGATGAACAGAGACTTGAACATACTACTGACACCAACATTTGAGTTCTTACGTTTCCAGGCTAGAAAAACAATATGATGGTCATTTTAAAGGTCTTTGACATAAGGCAATGTCGATGTGGGAGACAATTAAGAGTTCCAATATGGAATTTTTGAAATGTTTCAAGGAAGCTCAGTTTAATAAATATTATTCTAGCTTGTAAGTGTAATAAAGGACGCAGAAGAAACTAACGGTCGGCTATGGGCCAAGACATACAGATAAATCAGTGACGGAGATAAAGCTGTCTACCAGAGTTCGACAAGATGAACACCGCCTACAACCAACGGCAGATGACGCGATGCTTCATTTCTGAATACGGGCTTGGCGGGACAGCCTTTCTTCAAATCGTTGAATAGAGCTTGTCCAATTGTTTCATACATATCCTAAAACATATCTTTGTGCAGTATTTTCCCCGAGTCAAAATTACAATGTCTACGGATGGTCATTACGTAACAATGAGCCATTAAGTCCCTACAGCAAAAAGTACTCACAAGCATAATAGGTACAGGTAAATCAAACAAAAAACTGGGATGCTTAGTATTTTTATGTCTTTTCGTTCGAGGTTAATAAGCATGGATAAAGTCAGTTATTGCATGATTTCTCGTCAATCGAGACAATTGCCCGAAAGCCATACGATAACTTATACAAGTTTATTGGCTCCGTGCCAAGGTTTCGTACAGTAGATCGTCGTCTGGGCAGGATTGAGCTACCGTATTTTCATGTTTCGTACATGTGTAATTTTTTTATCTAAATGGTTGTCTTTGCAGCTTTAACTTGCAATTGCTATTTAATTCAATTTTAATTTTAGACTAATGTTAGTTCGTATAGTTCCTTAGAAACAAAATAGAAAATCACATCGATTGACTGTTTTTACTACAACACCGGGTCTTACACCCATTCCACTTTGATTGATTTACATTACAATGTACAAAATTTGACCTTGACCTCGCTCTAATGCGATCTTTTCACTAAATTGACTGTTGATATTTCTTCCTGAATTCAACCTTGCTTCAGCATATTATTTTGACCTTCATGCCTTTTCACGCTTAATTCTTATTTGACACCAAACATTTTATCAACCTTTGTCATTTCTAGAGTAATTTGACTTGCCTGACGTACATGTTATCTCTCGACCTTTAGGTAGAATATTCAGACATGGACTTTGGTACTCTCACTCGTTACAGCATTATACCATGACTTTAGTGAATTGGCTCCCAAAACATTTCAATATTATCTGGCATTTCTGATGAATCATATCCGGGTCTTTGTGGAACTTCTTCCACAATTCGCATTTCTCATCCTTTTAATATATTTTTCTCTTGCATTTGTAAATTCCAGTCTGTCGTTCCAAGCATTGAACAGTCGGTTCTACAAATGATATCTTACTGCATGAAACTCAGTTTGTTTCAAGTTTCACGTGTAAACAACAGAATCTACATTACCGATGCCCGTGACAGGTACTATGCAGGTGGCTAGCTTCCCCATATATACGTCGTTATTCACTCACCGTGATAGACCTTTGGTCGCAACGTTGTCAACTCAAATTAAATACACAAACATAACGACCTCGACTTGGCGCCTGTTGGTCGAGCATGTGACTACAGTCTATAGAGGGCGAAGACTGTTGGTTTGTAAACATACAGATTATGAGTGGTGTTTGGATGCCTTTTCAATTCAAATTACTAGGAAATCACTGAATGCAAACATATAATTTGATTTGTTTGTCTGCTTTATGAAATATTTGTATGACGTTAGGATTTTTCGACATTGTCAAAATATCATACTCCAACCGAAAATCAAGGAATCAATTCCCCAAGGAAATTAGAGCAAGGTGTTCCTGTAGAGGAAGCAATATCTGCTTCATCTATGACACCGAGATACAATTTATGCCAAAAATCGTGATCAAGTCACTGTTCTTTTCAAAATTCTGTTGGATACGAATTTTTATGTTAACAGACACTTTTCGCTGTGTAGGACGCCAGGAAACATAAGACGACCCACTTTATGGAAATTAATATTGAATTCATCTGTTTAGACTAACGCATCTATTATACCTTACATATTATTTACTTTCAGTGAATCATTGATTTCAATCTGATGACAAAATTATTACAAACATAGTATAATACACGTAATACTTACAGAAAGAGTCCGTTTTGAATATATTTTGACAGTCATAGATTACGTAGATTCTGAAAGAAGTCAAAACACATTCTCACGTAAGTTATATTTTGTTACAAATGTATATTATTGACATTAAATATGACAATATGTTCTCATATGACTACAACATTATTAAATAAAATCCTTAATGAACTGAGTTTTACCATTCATCAAATCAAACGTATTGTTTAAACGTCTACTATTCCGTCTTTGCAAATTACAGAGTTACCTCCCTTCAAGGTAGGGATCCATTGTGACGTCATTATTTTGTGAGCGCAATCGACGGTGCTTTCTCCGAAAAGTATGACATTACGCTCACAAACACATGACGTCACAATCAATACCTACCCGCAGGGGCAGATAACTCTGTAATATACAAATACAGAATGTAACGAATTACATGGCATACCAACTGTTTTGTTATGAAATAAAGATCATGAAATAATTTGCAAAATATTAACCAATCACAGAATTCCGTACTCTTTTGTTAAGTTTGCGTGGTCAGAAATCGATTATGATGTTATTGATTATTAGAACCATTGCCACTCTATTTGAATATAATAAATATGTTTTTGTTTGTTTTGTTTCAGAGATGGTCATTATTTTGTCACTTTAGTTATGAATACATTGCTGCTTATTTGTTTAAAATGCTTGTCATTATTCACTTCCCGTATTAACAATACATATGATGATGATGATGATGATGATGATGATTGATGATGATGATGATGATGATGATGATGATTGATGATGATGATGATGATGATGATGATGATGATGATGATGATGATGATGATGATGATGATGATGACGACGACTATGGTGATGATGATTATGATGACTTCCTGTCTGACGATTCTTGCCTGGAAGCCTCATCACAAAATGTCACTTTTAACGTTATATTAATGTTTTACTATTAAAATACTCTTCATTTTCGTTGGCACACAACATAATATTAGTTGTTACTATGTATGTGGTGGGAGGAAATGGCTGGTTTACCACACCGAGTGTAAGTCTATGTTTACCACAGCTATGTCGAAGGGTGTGACATGGTAACTCAACCATACACACAACAATGGGTTACTCTATTTAAACAGAGGTCAGACCTGTCATCTACATATTCTGGGACTAAGGCCTCAAATACCAGCATTTAAACCCACGTGCTTTCAATCCAGAGGAAAAAAAATACAATGACCTTGAAATCAGATTCCAAATCGTTGCTTTGAAACGTATGGGGAAAAGAGGTGATTATTGAATTTCTTTGGGCTACAATATCATGCCTGTGAGCTTCCAATCACTTTATCACTTTCTCTGAATTCCTTCAACTCGATTCTGATCAATTTGGACAATCTCTTCGACCTTTGTCACTAGATCTTGATGCCTAATTCCACTTTGCTTCACAGAAAGTTATGATGACCTCCATGTATATTTGTTTCATGTCAAATTTTGCCTCAACCGTTGTTATTTCTTGCTTAACTGGACTTCCCTTTTGTGAATATGTTACCTTGACTTTCCAGCGTGATACTCAACCATAACCTTTAGTAATCTCTTCTCTCTGTAGGAGTGAACACTGATCTTGATCATCTGTCACTAAAGTTATTTTCTACAATTCTTGATAAACACAACACATTTAGTAAGTGTTTCCCTACCTCTCTCAGTCTTCATTAGTCCGCTAAACCTGCTTATATTATCATACTTTTTATATTTTTTTTTTGCCTATCATATAGGCCAAAAAAATAAAAATAAAAAGCCTAATAATATAGGCAGGTTTAGCGGACTAAGCCTACATTGCATCTCTTTCTCTGCATTTTACCAATATCGATTTAAATTCCAGTTTGCCGTTCATAATGAGCCACAACAACACCATACTGCAGAAAACACAATACTGTTTTCTACATAACAGATTTTACCACAAAAATATACACGTAACAGTTACCAGGTAGGTGGATATCTTCCACATACATAAGTTACTATTCATTCATCGCGCTGGACCTTTGCTTGGTACAAATACCCCGACCTTAATCTTGCAACTGTTTGGGCGATAAATTGACAAAATACTTTTAAAGAGCAAACCTGGCATTGGAGTTTGTGCTCCAAGTTTTTAAAAGCTTTTGCAATGCAAATTTCAAAGAAGACGCTTAATCATTTGTTAAATATTCCTATATGAAATTCGCCTTTTTTGACATTATCTGAATATTACAATGCAACTGACAATCAATGAAACAGAAAAACCCATAAGGATAACGTTCCTTCATAACATATCATTGTCTTTTGTTATCCCGTCCTACCACAATAAAACAGTGATCACAAGATCACTAAATTGACAATACATGTTTGATATTGCCCATACTACCTCAAGGTTAACAGCAATAACGGATAAATTTATACTTACAACAAGGCTCCGCTTTGAAAAAACCCTGGATTACACCTAGATTCTAAAAGAAACAAAAACAGAATGATAAACAGCTAGCCATGAAAAGCACAATAAACAAATAACGTGATACACGATACCAATGGTACATATTATAAGAGTGTATATATTATTACATATTATAATAATTGTTACAAATATTGGGACATCATGATGGTGATAGACACAAATATGGCGGCGTCAACATGTGCTTTTATTACCCATGATATTGTTTACCGACAAACAGCGACAACACTTAAATATGCAAATACATTACAATAATTAGTTAATAAGTTAAAAGCTTGTAAGTTATTGAGATAAAACTTTGACTTTAAAGAATTGTTTCTGCTGACTTTACATTCAATACTCATCATTGTTGAGAGTAACTTATATGATAAGTAGAGAAGCGATATATCAACCACATTTGTTACAAACTATCTAACAGTGCGAACAGTCAACCTCACAAATGTTTATAAGTATATGACGACAGATTTATAACTAATATGATCAGATTTATCTAGTTCTCTAGTTAATCTTGTAGTGAAATCATTATATGTACTTTACTATGTTTTGTCTTAAAGCATATCTTAGTAATACATACAAAAGAAAGGCACAATTAAATGTATACTAAAACACTTGCAGAGAAAGGCCAAGAGAACTATGAAGAACCATTACCTACAGTCAACGTCACAGTCTGATTATAGATATTATGGATTGTTATATATACTGCTGCCTTCAGTCTTACCTACAGTCAATATAACAGTCTGATTATAGATATTATGGGTTGTTATATATACTGCTGCCTTCAGACTTACCTACAGTCAACGTCACAGTCTGATTATAGATATTATGGAGTGTTATATATACTGCTGCCTTCAGTCTTACCTAGTCAATGTAACAGTCTGATTATAGATATCATGGATTGTTATATATACTGCTCCCTCACTCTTACCTACAGACAACGTCAATGTGTTTATAGATATTATGGAGTGTTATATATACTGCTGCCTTCAGCCTTACCTACAGTCAACGTCACAGTCTGATTATAGATATTATGAAGTGTTAAATATGTATATACTAACTGCTGCCTTCAGTCATACCTATATATTAAGGATTGTTATATATACTGCTGCCTTCAGACTTACCTACAGACAACGTCACAGTCTGATTATAGATATTATGGAGTGTTATATACTGCCGCCTTCAGACTGACGATAGATAAGTGTATTACAACAGATCTATTTATAGTGTAACCGGATTTAACCGGTATTTACTATTAGTAGAGTGTAAATACCCAGACCAATAATGGTGATAAAGTTCCGGAAGCACAACCATCCTCGATACCCATGGGGGTTACTATCACTGTCTTTATATCCACCTCTGAACTATGTCATGGTGAAACTGAAGGCAACATAGGTAAATTCAGCTGAATTTTGTCCTTTGATGTATATCAAAAGAATCGAATAACAGTACATCGTAGTTGACTGCGTGGCTTTGACTTCAAAGGAAGTATCTGCAGGCCTGTGATTGGTCAGGTTTTTTCTCCTGAGCTGCCTCCAGTTTTACTATGAGATAGTCCAGGGGTAGATATAACGACAGTGATCGTAACCCTTTGAGTATCGAGGATGAAGTACAAGTAGCTTTGTAATAGAAAAATGTATTTTAATCATGTCCAAGTCATTTTCAAATTACAACCTCAAGACTAAGTGATAAGAACAACAGAACCAAAAGTCAAATAGGAAACATATTCGATTGACGTAGGATTACAGAAAATATACGAGTTTAAATAATGATTAAACCACAGAATTGATCTACCTGTCTTTAAGCAGCCGTTGACTGAAGACCTTACATATGAATGTCAATAAACTTTCGTTGGTATACCATTTTTAAAATTGTTTATTCGACACCAAGCTTTTCCTGAGGCACAGAAATCTCTACCACGCTGTAGGCTTATTTAAATCGGTGTGGTAAGCCATCCATTTTATTCCATGATACGCTATACAAAGTCGACGGGTGTTCTAGATAAACATGAGGCTAAACTTGATCATACTCCTGAATCTGATACCATTTTTCTGAAAACTTTCAGACATACGGGAATAAATATATGTCTTTAAAAGTGATTGTTCATGTGGAGTAAACAATCAACCTAAAATAAGATTTATTAGAATCTAGACGTTTGGAAATGCTTTGTTGACAGCCTGCCCTGTATCATATTGCCTGTATAATTCGAAGACGTGGGTATCTCAACTTTGGTACAACTGTCGAATGACACGTACGATATCCAGAAAACAACTCAACTGGCTTACAGATAAGCTCGAGATCTAGCTTTGTAGACAATAGCGTGAGTAGTTAGTATGAGAAACAATATAGAAGAACTGATGTGGGCTCATCGTCGGACGATACTGTAGGCTAAAACATACCAACAGATCAACAAGGCCTGTCACAGATTCATGTGGGCGACTGAATGAGTCAGCCCCGTGTAGTGGTGTACAGTGTACGCGGTAACCACGATGTAAAGCTTGCCACGCAGTAAACTAGTCATAGGGTTTGGCTCCACGCCAAGGTTTCGTACACAACATGTTTACAGAACATGTCAGTGAAAATAGGTCACCGTCTAGGCAGGATTACAGACCTGTGTCAGGACTGAGCTTCCGTATTAATTTTTTGATCTAACAAAAAATGAAGTATTGCCATTGACATCGTCTGGATGAAAGTTCTAAACAATAGTGCTTTGGAAATTTATTTCTTGCTTTGTTGTTCAAACACACTTTTAGTGAAAACAATGTTTTGTCTCTTTAATTAATACTAGTATGGGGTTTCAGATGCTTGACGACGACCTTGACCTTTAAAACAAGACTTAGAATATTCTATGTGAATTGTAACAAATCAAAATTGGAAATAAAATGCCATTATTATTCAATTGCTTTATCGGACTTGCAACTCATCACATTGATTAATTTGCAATTTTTACATTTGACTTGGACTTTTAACCTCTTACTAAAATGAAGATGTTTGAATCGCCTATAATCGGATGGCAAATTAACCTAAAGAAGAAGAAGAATCGTGCCATCAAGTAGTTTGCATGATGCAAGGACATAATCCTGCAGTTGCCTACAGTTTGTCACTTATGTAGTAATATATTGCATTACAAAACATCTTACATGGATATTGCCAACTACACAGTTTTTCTACAGGAAACATCGAACGAATATCTTAGTGTTAGTAGTTCTGAGAAAAAAAAATGTAAAATTAGTCTCCAGTGTGACTATAGATTTGTTAAGCATCAACGGATATCATATATGGCGTATATGGTATATAGATTAAGATGTGGTCCATGTGTGGAATTCATGGACGAAGATTACTTCTAAAAGACTTTAAGATAAACAATTAAGATAATAGCCAATCGGAAGTTACAAAGGAGAGGGCTAATATATGCATCGCTTGTTGTCCAATCCTAATCGTAATCATACAATAAAAAAAAATCTGAAATGAAAAAGTTTCAAACGAACCACAAGGGATAGTTCAAAGATAAGTTAATGATTTAGGTTATAATCATTACATAGTACCAGTCCTTGTATTCATTATGTCTTTATAAGCAGTCGACCTTTTTCACAAAAGTCACAGCAATCGAAAACTGAATCTACATTTGTGAGTGCAAGAATGCTGCTATCACGTCACGGAAAATTAAATTCCCAAGGTATTGGTTACAAATAGGTATTTGTTACCAAAAGTAACCAAAACCTTGGGAATTATAGATCTTTCATTTCAATGATGTTTATATTAAATTGAAATGAGCACCTACGGTCAGACCATGAAACCAAATTGTTAATAGTTGTATGTTAAGAGAAATGTTTCCATCTCAACATACATAATATTCAACTATTTTGCAGTACAGATATCTCAGTGTTGTAACGTTTATAAAGCATCAAAAGACATTTTAATGATTTTCACGGCTTAATTCATTAAACCTTATGGTTTCAATGGATTAATGTAGAAAAAATAGCATGTCAAAATGTTCGCCCAGTTACGGCATATATAACTTTAAAGACAAAACATCCCTATCAAACCTATGAATTCACTTGTCTTATCTTATACGCTCTTTTATATATTCACCTTTGTATGAAAATAAAGCTAATTCTAAATAAAAAAAAACGGACACCTACAATGTAAATATGGCCAACGTGGTCTGATAGAGTAACCTAATCTGGCAGGTCATATTGTCAGACCTCACTAAAGACTCAATGCTGATAATCATAAATAAGGAATGACGTTTTTTAGAAACAGCATTCTGATGTCACAACGTCACAGTACGTTTTGTAATTCCTGTGCAATAATTATGTTAAATTCTTCTGATAAAAGGAGTCCTAATCGACAATGAAAAAATGAAGTTCAGCATACAGTGCAAAAGTCATGATATTGAATATGCAGAACCTAAGGCATTATGTTTTATAAAAGATAACATCACAAATACACAATGACACATGTGCGTATAGAAAACTAATGTCAAACTGTAAAAAGAGTCATAGAGTTGTCTTCAGTATACAGCTGGTCTGCATTTTCATACTATTATACTACTGTCTACATTATGTACCAAGTGTCTTACTTAGAGCCCGGTGATATTGTTATACGATGTACCAAGCGTCTTACTTGGAGCCTGTTCTACTGTCTACAGTATGTACCAAGAGTCTTACCTAGAGCCCGGTGGTATTGTTATACGATGTACCAAGCGTCTTACTTAGAGCCTGTTCTACTGTCTTCAGTATGTACCAAGTGTCTTACCTATAGCCCAGTGGTATTGTTATACAATGTACCAAGCGTCTTTCTTAGAGCCTGTTCTACTGTCTACAGTATGTACCAAGCGTCTGACTTAGAGCCTGTTCTACTGTCTACAGTATGTACAAAGTGTCTTACCTAGAGCCCGGTGGTATTGTTATACAATGTACCAAGCGTCTGACTTAGAGCCTGTTCTACTGTCTACAGTATGTAACAAGTGTCTTACCTAGAGCCCGGTGATATTGTTATACGATGTACCAAGCGTCTTACTTAGAGCCTGTTCTACTGTCTACAGTATGTACCAAGAGTCTTACCTAGAGCCCGGTGGTATTGTTATACAATGTACCAAGTGTCTTACCTAGGGCTTGTACTACTGTCCAGAGCATGTACCAAGTGTCTTACCTAAAGCCCGTACTTCCATTTAAAGTATGTACAAAGTGTCTTACTTAGAGCCCGGTGGTATTGTTATACTATGTACCAAGTGTCTTACCTATATAGTCTTTACCACTGTCTACACCATGTACCAAGTGTCTTACCTAGAGCCCGGTGGTATTGTTATACTATGTACCAAGTGTCTTTCGTATAACATGTACTACTGCCTACAGCATGTACCAAGTGTCTTACCTAGAGTCTGTACTACTGCCTACAGCATGTACCAAGTATCTTACCTAGAGCATGTACTACTTCCTACATCATGTTCCAAGTGTCTTACCTAGAGTCTGAACTACTGCCTACAGCATGTACCAAGTGTCTTACCTAGAGCCTGTAACAGTAGTACCCAAGTGGTCTTTCGTAAACAGTACTTACTTGCCAACAGCATGTACCAAGTGTCTTACCTAGAGCCTGTTACAGCATGTACCAAGTGTCTTTCGTATAACATGTACTTACTGCCAACGCTATGTGAACCAAGTGTCCTTACCTAGAGCCTGTACAGTATGTACCAAGTGTCTTTTCGTAGTAACATGTACTACTGACAACAGCAAGGTACCAAGGGTCTTACCTTAGACCTGTACAGCATGTACCCAAGTGTCTTTCGTTACACAGTGTACTACTGCCAACAGCATACAGGTTACGTGATAGTGTACGCATGTACATTCTACCTAGAGCCTGTACAGCATGTACCAAGTGTCTTCGGTAAACATGCACTACTGCCAACAGCATGTACAAGTGTCTTTTCGTATAACAGCCTACTGCCAGAACAGCATGTACCAAGTGTCCTTTCGTATAACAGTACTACTGCCAACAGCATGTACCAAGTGTCTTACCTAGAGCCTGTACAGCATGTACAAGTGTCTTACCTAGAGCCTGTACAGCATGTACCAAGTGCTTTCGTTATACATGCACTACTGCAACAGCATGTACCAAGTGTCTTTCGTTATAACATGCACTTACTGCCAACAGCATGTACCAAGTGTCTTTCGTATAGCCTTTACAGGCATGTACCAAGTGTCTTACCGTAGAGCCTAGTTACAGCATGTACCAAGTGTCTTTCGTTAAAACATGTACAATACTGCTACACATGTACCAAGTGTCTTACCTTATAGCCTGTACCACAGCATGTACCAATGTCTTTCGTATAACATGTACATTGCACACATGTACCAAGTGTCTTACCTAGAGCGTGTTGACTACTGCCTACAGCATTACCAAGTGTCTTACCTATAGCCTGTACAGCATGTACCAAGTGTCCTTTCTTTATAACATGTACTACTGCCACAGCATTACCAGTGTCTTACCTAGAGCCTGTACAGTATGTACCAAGTGTCTTTCTTATAACAGTGTACTACTGCCAACCAGCATGTACCAAGTGCTACCTAGAGGCCTGTACAGCATGTACCAAGTGTCTTTCTTATAACATGTACTACTGCCAACAGCATGTACCAAGTGTCTTACCTAGAGCCTGTACAGCATGTACCAAGTGTCTTTCGTATAACATGTACTACTGCCAACAGCATGTACCAAGTGTCTTACCTATAGCCTGTACAGCATGTACAAAGTGTCTTACCTAGAGCCTGTACAGCATTTACCAAGTGTCTTACCTAGAGCCTGTACAGCATGTACCAAGTGTCTTACCTAGAGCCTGTACAGCATT
Organism: Argopecten irradians irradians; assembly: GCA_004382745.1. NCBI lineage: Eukaryota > Metazoa > Mollusca > Bivalvia > Pectinida > Pectinidae > Argopecten > Argopecten irradians. The sequence goes on from SAYR01000670.1 coordinate 3,533,731, forward strand.
TACCAAGTTCTTTGTATAACATGCACTTACTGCCAACAGCATGTACCAAAGTGTCTTTCGTATAACATGCACTACTTGCCAACAGCATGTACCAAGTGGTCTTTCGTATGACATGCTACTTACTGCCACAGCATGTACCAAGTGTCTTACCTAGAGCCTGTACAGTATTACCAAGGTCACCTAGAGCCTGTGCAGCATGTACCAAGTGTCTTTCGTATAACATGCACTACTGCCAACAGCATGTACCAAGTGTCTTTCGTATAACATGCACTACTGCCAACAGCATGTACCAAGTGTCTTTCGTATAGCCTGTACAGCATGTACCAAATGTCTTACCTAGAGCCTGTACAGCATGTACCAAGTGTCTTTCGTATAACATGTACTACTGCCTACAGCATGTACCAAGTGTCTTAACCTATTAGCCTGTACAGCATCTACCAAGTGTCTTTCGTATAACATGTATACTGCCAACAGCATGTACAAGTGTCTTACCTAAGAGGGCCTGGTACTACTGCCTACGCAATGTACCAAGTGTCTTACCTATAGCCTGTACAGCATGTACCAAGTGTCTTTCTTATAACATGTACTACTGCCAACAGCATGTACCAAGTGTCTTACCTAGAGCCTGTACAGTATGTACCAAGTGTCTTTCTTATAAACATTGTACTACTGCCAACAGCATGTACCAAGTTGTTTAACTAGAGCCTGACTACAGCATTGTACCAAGTGTCTTCCTTCTATTATCAACATGCTACTACTGCCAACCAGCATGCTACCAAGCTGTCTTACCTATAAGCCTGTACAGATTACCAAGTGTCTTTCGTATAACATGTACTACTGCCAACACATTACCAAGTGTCTTACTATTAGCCTGTACAGCGATGTACAAAGTGTCTTACCTAGAGCCTGCTACAGCATGACCAAGTGCTTACTAGAGCTGTACAGCATTGTACCAAGTGTCTTACCTAGAGCCTGTACAGCATTTGTTACCCAAACAAGGTTGTCTTTCGTATAACATTACTACTGCAAGCGGCATTTTGTACCAAGTTCTTACCAGAGCCTGGTTCGTTACAGCCCCCACTTTCACAGTAGGTCTATTACACGCACGAATAGTGGATGACTACAGATCTATAAATATCCTATCCGATTGAACCAGGTTACTTGACATACTAAAGAAGTCCGCGCTAACACAAAAAAGAGATGCTTTTGCGTTTAAAAAAAAAGTTAACGATTCCAAAGTTTTAAATAAAACTTTATAATATAAATAAAAAACTGATAATAGTATGACATTTAATTTTTACCGTTTACAGATTATTTTAGGAATTGTTTGTCGTTTTTTAAAAATGTTAAGTTCAATCATTTAACATATGATAAGGCAGTTTTGACTTATAAATCTATAACATCAAAACTAAATAAAAGGCATATAAACAATATAAACTTGTTTATAACATCAATTAACAATAGCGATTACTGTACGTCACCTGACACACCGTAATCAGGGGTATGCCTCATAAACATTTAGTTACAGCACAGGATGATGCACTGTAAAATTCTTGTTTTTGATGCCACTCTGATAAACATTACAGATCCTCATAACACTACGTTTCATAGAGATCTCTCTTCTGTGT
>SAYR01000670.1:3548933-3646607 GCA_004382745.1 Argopecten irradians irradians
AGGAGAATTTACATAACAGTAAACACTATGTGTTGTTATGGTTAATGATAAAGACATATAACTAGTACACTATGTGTTGGTTAATGGTAATGATAAAGACATATACTAGTACACTATGTGGTTGTTATGGTTAATGATAAAGCCATATACTAGTACACTATGTGTTGTTTATGGTTAATGATAAAAGACATATAACTAGTACACTATGTGTTGTTATGGTTAAATGATAAAGGACATATACTAGTACACTATGTGTTGTTATGGTTAATGATAAAGAAACATATAACTAGTACACTATGTGTTGTTATGGTTAATGATAAAGACATACACCAGTACACTATGTGTTGTTATGGTTAAATGATAAAGAACCATACTAGTACACTATGTGTTTTTGTAATGGTTAAATGATAAAGACACATACTAGTACACTATGTGTTGTTATGGTTAATGATAAAGACATATACTAGTACACTATGTGTTGTTATGGTAAATGATAAAGACATATACTAGTACACTATGTGTTGTTATGGTTAATGATAAAGACATATACTAGTACACTCTGTGTTGTTATGGTAAATGATAAAGACATATACTAGTACACTATGTGTTGTTATGGTTAATGATAAAGACATATACTAGTACAGTATGTGTTGTTATGGTCAATGATAAAGACATATACTAGTACACTATTTGTTGTTATGGTCAATGATAAAGACATATACTAGTACACTATGTGTTGTTATGGTTAATGATAAAGACACATACTAGTACACTATGTGTTGTAATGGTTAATGATAAAGACACATACTAGTACACTATGTGTTGTTATGGTTAATTATAAAGACATATACTAGTACACTATGTGTTGTTATGGTTAATGATAAAGACATATACCTGTACACTATGTGTTGTTATGGTTAATGATAAAGACATATACTAGTACACTATGTGTTGTTATGGTTAATGATAAAGACATATACTAGTACACTATGTGTTGTTATGATTAATGATAAAGACATATACTAGTACACTATGTGTTGTTATGGTTAATGATAAAGACATATACTAGTACACTATGTGTTGTTATGGTTAATTATAAAGACATATACTAGTACACTATGTTTTGCTATTATTAATATTATGGTTAATAATTCGCCTTCTAATTCTGTACTGGGGATTATTTACGGCTAAAATTATGAAAACATTGCTTTTTATACACATCACCTTTCAATGCGTGTATTTGGAGGATTAATCATAAGTACAACATTTCCATGTACTGTCTAGGTAATTTGCCTGAAGCCATCTGTCACCAATGTGTAGTCTTTTGTGGAAGTTCGACCCATAAAACACTGCCACAATGGTGTCATATACCATAGTTTATATACATCATTGTATTTGTACATATAATGTAATGCTAGAATAATTCTTTTTCTAATGAATATGACTATTAATATTAATGTGAAATGTGTGAAATCAGAAGACATATATCATAATTATGTTAAGTATTTTCTATATCTAGTCTGCATTTATATCAACCAAGAGAACTTCCAGGTTCTCATCAGTAGAAAATGTGTTTATCGCACCTAGAACATCATCGATATCCTAAGGGTTACTATCACTGTCGTTATATTTGACTAAATCAAAGCAAAACTGAAGGTATTTCACTAGGAAATCCCATGAACAATTACAGACTTAGCGAGACTTCCTTTTCAGAGTTTTGCTTAAGTTCCAATCCCTACATTGTACCATTATCAGATTATTTTGATGTACCTTAAATGATTACCAGTTTCATCTGCTGTCGTACAGAGAGACTTCAGTTTTGCTATGGCATAGCTCAGGGATGGATATAACGACTGTAGTATCGAGGATGTACCAAGAACTGCTTATTACAAACATATAGTTGTTGAAACAAGTCAAAATGTTTAAGCAATTATGTTGGAAAATCCAATGTTTCATGGAAAATAGATATACATGTATTTTATTAAAGCCATAATAAAATTATGTATATTTCTAGAATGACTTGTTATTCTCAAATGAAATAGATATAAGAGATAGCAAAAGATAACGATTTGATCAATATACCATCGCGAATGAGCTCATCGTCCCAAATCAACGCTTATGTGACAGGTAAACATTATCAATACTTACTTACAGTCAGTGTATGTAAACGTTAGTATATACAGCCAGTTTACATAGCAGAAATAAGGCCGGTTAGCTCAGTCGGTTAGAGCGTCGTGCTAATAACGCGAATGTCGTGGGTTCGACCCCCACACTGGCCATTGTTATTTTTCCCAAACATTTTTTTACCTTTTAGCAAGAAACAAAGACTAACATGTAATCCCACGTCTAAATGAATAAATTAATCCCAAAGAATACCGTTATGTCAATTATTTCATCAAAATGACCGCAATTGGAAATTTTTGCTAAAAACGTCAAATTATGCTTAGAGACTTAATATTACTACCCAAATGTCAGAAATAAATAGGCCAACACGTACTGAACAACTTTGAACCTTGAAAATCCGATATGGTTGATTGAACACTAATAAATCGTTGATATTATTTATATTCAGTTGCAAAAGTTACTTGTTTTACACCATTACCGCCATTAAAAAGCTTGAGCTTCTAATTTTACTTCAAAGATAGAAAATATTTAAAATAATTAATTGCATCCCGTAAAATAGTCCGAGGCACTTTGACATATATAAAGAACTGATTGTGCATGCACCAAAAGCAAAATAAATTATTTTTACATTATTTCTTGTGTTAATTAGACATATACATGTATATAGATTATGAAACACAAATAATTGTTAAAATGATTAGTATCATTTATGCATCTTTAAATTAACTCACTTTTTTTGAATTAGCTACATTTGATGAGTTAAATTCGTTTATAACTCTGACAACAAAGGAGTGTTTTCTGATTGCAGTGCGTTTTTGTTTTTAGTTTCCTCAGTCACTCAGAGAAAACATATCTCTCTTCCTATTACTGCATATGCCCAATCCCTCCAATATTCTGAACAAACATACCGTTTTCTATTGTATTCAATAGTTGGAAATACCAACGCTTTGATAGTTTTAACATAGTTCACGTCATACCTGCCTTTACAACCAGTGCCGTGGTTCTACGTTAAATATTTTCTAGTTCTTGACGGTCTCTAATCAATAAAGGGCTTCAAACTGCAACTGCATAGTCTAATTAGGAGGGTATTATCAAACATTTACATTCTTGTAGAAAGATTCCTTTGTTCTGGACTTTAAAAGTTCTCCGTACTATGCCTAACAGTCTGTTGACTTTCTTTACACAGGTGGATACATGAACACTGAACTCTTATGAAGGATCACATACCTCTTCTAGATCGTTTTGTACTGCCATTCTCCTTCATATTATAGTTTATTTGAATATGCATCACTTTAAACTTTTCTGCATCGACCTTAATCTACCATTCTGTATCCGTAGGATGATCATTAATGTATAGAAGGAAAGGACTCCCTAACACTGGGGAACACCACTGGTATCTAGGATTGAGTTACTCCATTGACCATAAGTCTTTGGTGCCTATTTGTAAAAAAGGCCTTGATTTAGGGAAAATGTAGCAAATTCTAAGAAATTCCTTCTTATTCTGTAGGAATGAAGGGAGTTGGTTCTAATTTTGTCTGAAGCTTTCTTGGATGAAGAAAATTATTTTTTCAACGATGGATCTGGACCCCCAAGAGCCTAAGGTGCGGGCCCCATAGTGTAAATATAGCTAATTCTTTACAATCCTTCCTCTTCTGCAATGAAGGGATTTAGGTCTGATTCGGTATGAAGAGGAATCAATTTTAATAGACGTTTGGTCAGGTCCCTCAGGGGCCTGAGCAGTGGGGCCTTATATGGAAAATGTAACAAATTCTTTAAAATCCTTCTGTAGAAATAGATTAAGTTCAAATCTAAAGCCTTCAAGCTGAAAGCTTGTGTTCTTAGCCTGAAACAGGTGAGCGATATATTCCAAATGGGCTTCTTGTTCTTTTAATCAAAATAGTCCTCAAAACCCGTCAAAAGTTTGATACGGTTTATTTTATGATATCAAATTATAATATATTATGTTATAATGATATTTATACATTACATATACATTTAGAAGGAAACAAAGTAACAAATAAATTCAGTATGCAATAATTATGAAGAAGGAGACTTAAACATATAGAACGTTTATGTATTTCTTCATATATAAAGAAAAAATACATATATCGATGCTACTTATTATGTATTATTATATTTTTTATCAATTATAAAAATGTATATTTATGCACAACCTAGTCTAAAGAAGGGAAGTAACCCTAACAGATATAACAGTCGACTGCCTACATTGTAAGGAAGAGAGGTAACCCTAACTGTAATAATTTTACAGTCGAAAATACCTCAGAGCAAATGTGTATATATTTCTCTCGTATAGCGATCGTTGGCCGGTTAGCTCAGTCGGTTAGAGCGTCGTGCTAATAACGCGAATGTCGTGGGTTCGACCCCCACACTGGCCATTGTACATTTTTTAATCTAATTTTTCTTCTATGTTTTTTTTTTCTTTATGACAAAGTTGATGTCGTTTTTTGTTTTGTTTTTGTAAACTATATGATAGTTTCATTTTAATACACCGATAAGCATTCCTTAACTTGATACTTAGATACATTGTATTTGAACTTAAAAAAACCACCAAGATTGTCTGCTTGTAATTATATTATGACTTCATGTAGTTACTTCTTTACACTTTAAGTAGCTCGTTTCAATCACCGTTGGATAAATTATGTGAAAAATAGCATGCTAAGTTATTTTTGCCTTATACTGGTACAACATAAAGCAGAATAAAAAGAATCAATCTCTCAAATTATTTTAAAATTTAACATACAACTGTTTGTATAAAATTTGTTATTTCTATTTTTACAATCTAAATGTTTTATGATACATGTTACACTTTTTCATTAGATTGTTCGCCACCGTATCTTTATATTGAGCAATAGTGAGCTCTCTGACCTAATTTATTTGGATTTTTTTAAAAAACGCGTTCGACATGGTACCACATAAAATTACTCAAGAAGCTAGAGGCAATTGGTATGACAGGGAAAAATAAAATCAATTAACAATGGATTTCTTTCTTGTGAATAGGAAACAAAGAAGGATGATCAATGGACATATCTCTCTATAGTCACCAGTGATAATATTTTGTATACTTCCCAGGTGAGTGTGTAGGACCAATGTTATTTCTGATCTGCCAAAAGTAGTAACTGCAATGATGAAACAATCAGCCGATGACAGTAAAATTCATCAGAAAGAGAGACAATGCAATCTAAACAAACCAGAGTAATGGATAAAGCCATGGGAATTATTTCAACTGAATCAAATGTAAAGGTCCTGCATTTTAGCCACGATAATTACAACGCAGTATATAGACTAGGACAGGAAAATTATCGAAGAGACTGATCAGGTAAAAGGTCTGGAAGTAATAGTGGATACAACCCTCAAATTCAGTTAACATGTTGACAAGGCAGAAAAATGGCAAATCACATGGATAAGGATATGCTCGTACCACTGTACAAATTACTAAACATATCTTTCATGGAATATGCACTGACAGTATGGAACCACATGGCTAACGGGATGCGTGAGCAACAAAACTAATGAAACACATGACTTATCATCAATGACTTAAACAAATTGGCATTCCACCTCTACAATATAGACGAAAAAGAGCAGATAGGAGGCAAACATTTGGGACTCAAGTTATTCGACAAACTTTAAAAGGTGACTTCTTTGAAATACAATGTAGATTCAAAAAGAGGAATTAGAGGATACAAACATAAAATTAAGAAACGTCAAACCAGATTAAACTTTAGACCATTTCTTCATCATCAGAGAGATCATTCATTTGAACACCATATGGGAGGACATAGTGGACAGTGTAACAATAGCCTTTAGCTTCTTGAGTATTGTTTTCATGTAGAACAATGTTGACCGCATTTTAAAAACAAAATTTAAATAAATTAGGTCAACGAGCTCTTCATTGCTCGATATTCTGGTGACTTCATCTATTACATCAATTGGTTGGATAACCGCTGATTTCTTTGGTCAAAAACATTATTAATGCCTCTTAGAAAATGATTATTATCCAAAGTGTTACATGAATTTTGTCTCGAATGATTGATTCCATAATTGTGCAGATTGTAGTGGTTAGGATTATTGGTCTATTATGTTTTGTAATTCGTTCTCTTTTTTGTGTGAATTAGTTTTATGTTTTAAAACTAGTATCCAAATGTCCGGTAGTATTCCTTCTTCTAGTGATTTGTTGAATGCTATAGTACTGTAGGTGATTCGGATATTGTTGTTCCTCTTTATCTTACTATCAGAGGGAACTGTATAGTATGCAAGTACTTACGTGTCTGAGGGATATCTTCACCACACTCTAACACATGGGGAATTAGCTCAAGTGGTAGAGCGCTCGCTTAGCATGTAAGAGGTACCGGGATCGATACCCGGATTCTCCAAACTATTTTTTGTTAATTTTAATTGAGATTTTGAGTTCAATGATCCAAATTCATATTGCATTTATAACATTTGGTTTGTGCACTCGCAAACTTTATTAATATAAAGATGATATGAACAAAGTGAATTAATTGTAAACCAGTCGAAAAAAATGTAGAAAAATCTATTTCGAAGATGTTGAAGTCATTTGACTATCTTATTAATTTTGTTCATTCTAGACTCAAAATAAGTTTTGAAAATGCCGATTTTCTTATCAGTTGAAACGTTTTTTAATGTTACCATAGTAATAATATGTCAACTGTATATTGGGGAGGTTTATACTAAAAGAAAAGGATCTGGCATGATTGGCTATGTAATATGAAATTTATTCAGTGAGTTTGACACACATTTACAAAAAAAGTAATTTCATTTTACTGTGGATATTATAAAGCAAGGGAATTTCTTGTTACTAAATTCCGAAATGTGAATGTATATTCATGAATATTAAAAGGGAAACGTATACGGTAGATTGAATCAATGGACTGATTCTTTGGAACTAACCTAGCTAGGTATACGTAGAAAACAAACGACAAGTGTTCACAACAATTAACCTAGGGGTGATTCTCATGAAGATTTGATAATACAAAAGCAGCAATTACAAATGTATCAATCAGTAACTGATAGCATTGATTGCCGGTGACGATGTACATATTAATATCTGGGCCCTATCGTTCTAAAGATGATTTAGCTTAAGCCCTTGAATAGTGAAATTTTCATTACGCACTTAATAGTTGCCGTAAATGATGATAAAACAAATCGTCTTCGTAACACTCAGCCACGTCATGTTATAACTTTCATCAAACTGTTGAGCAGAGTAGTTTTAAGAACATGCGTTCATAATACCGCATACATTAAAACACAAAACAAATCAGCTTAAAATTTAAGAATACATACGAACACACCTAGCTCAATTTAACGCATATTTTATGTCTACGGCTTTCTGATCCGAGGAAGTCTCATTAGGCACAATATGATTTTTACAATGCTACTAAAGACTAAAAATATCCATTAAGCCTATGGACAAAAAGGGCTTCTATATCTCTGTCATGATATAAAATATTTGTCCCAATTAATTCATGTTTTCATTAAAATAATTTCTGGTTGTAGAGAGAGTACAGGAAGATCCCGTTACCAACACTTGACAGCATGCTTCGTACGAAATGTCGTTTGTCCCAAGTGTTGACGTTTGTTCTAACCCAATAAACGCCTGCAATGGGTGAAGTTAGAACGTAACAGGATACCATCACTGAACAATGCTATTTGTACAATCATTTGAGTTTACATTTTTCAGGAAAATATGTATATCAATTTCATTTTGGAGAGGTTCAAAATCTGACCTATTTATGGATTTCCTTTCTTGTGAATAGGAAACAAAGAGAGATGATCAATGGGCATAGCTCTCTATTGTCACTTGTGAAAATATACTTCCCAGTAAGGTAATTTAGCTGTTATTTCTGATCTGCTAAAAGTAGTAATTGCAATGATTATATTGAGAAGACACAATGATGGCAAATCAAACTTTCAGTCACACGAATAAGGATATGCTCGTGCCACTGTTCAAATTACTAATCAAACCTTTCATGGAATATGCAGAGAGTGTATAGAACTACATGAACCAAAGGGATGCATTAACAACAAAACTACTGACTTAAACAAGTTGGCATTCCATCTCTACAATACAGATGAAAAAGATCGGATAGGAGGCAAACATTTGGAACTCAAGTGAATCGACAACCTTGAAAAGGCGACTATTTCGAAATACAAAGTAGATACAAATATAATGATAAGAGGATACAGACTCAAAATTAAGAAATCTCAAACCAGATTAAACTGAAGACCATTTATTCATCACTAGAACACCATATGAGGGGAAATAGTAGACAGTGTAACAATATTGTCACTAGCTTCTTGAGTATTGTTTTCATGTGGTAGTGTCGATCGCATCTTAAAAACAAAATTTAAATAAATTAGGTCAACGAGCTCTTCATTGCTCGATATTCTGGTGACTTCATCTATTACATCAATTGGTTGGATAACCGTTGATTTCTTTGGTCAAAAACATTATCAATGCCTCTTAGAAAATGATTATTATCCAAATTGTTACACGATTTTTTTCTCGAATGATAGATTCCATAATTGTGCAGATTGTAGTGGTTAGGCTTATTGGTCTATATTTTTTTGTATTTTTTTCTCTCCCTTTTATGTGAATAAGTAAAATGTTAACTAGTTTACAAATGTAGTATTCCTTCTCCTAGTGATTTGTTGAATACTATAGTAGGTGATTCGGATATTGTTGTTTTTCTTTATCTGACTATCAGAAGGACCTGTATAGTACGTAAGTACTTACGATTGGCATGGTTATCTTCGCAAGGCTTGTGTACATGGGGAATTAGCTCAAGTGGTAGAGCGCTCGCTTAGCATGTGAGAGGTACCGGGATCGATACCCGGATTCTCCAAACTTTTTTTGTTAATTATAATTGAGATTTTGAGTACAATGATCCAAATTCATATTGCATTTATAACATTTGGTTTGTGCACTCGCAAACTTTATTATTATATAGATGATATGGACAAAGTGAATTAATTGTAAACCAGTCGAAACAAAATGTAAAAAGCTGTCATCGTATCTTTTCGAAGAAAACATTCGTGTTGAATATTAATTGTCTCAAAAGCCAGACACTCGCCAACACGGCTGATATGGGCCACGCGTAAGAATGACAAAACAGTTACCTTAGTAAAGCAGTTGCCAAATGAGTAAAATGACAAAACATGTTGACAAGTGCTTTTTACTAAAGCAGTTGCCATGACAATCACCACAAATGTGTGTACAACTACAGTTTAGTAAAGCAGTTGTCATGTCGGCTGATATGGGCCATCGTAGTTGAAGTCATTTGATAATTTTATTAATTTTGTTCATTCTAGACTCAAAATAGGTTTTGAAAATGCCGATTTTCTTATTAGTTGAAACGTTTTTTAATGTTACCATAGTAACAATATGTCAACTGTATATTGGGGAGGTTTATACTTAAAAAAGAGGATCTGGCATCATTGGCTATGTAGTATGAAATTTATTCAATGAGTTTGACACACATTTACAACAAAAACTTACTCGATTTTACTGGTGGATGTTTTAAAGCAAGGGAATTTCTTGTTACTAAATTCCGAAATGTGAATGAATATCAAAAGGGAAACGTATACGGTAGATTAAATCAATGGACCGATTCTTTGGAACTAACCTAGCTAGGTATACGTAGAAAACAAAGGACAAGTGTTCACAACAATTAACCTAGGGGTGATTCTCATGAAGATTTGATATTACAAAGGCGAACTCACCATTACTCGATATTCTGGTGACTTCATCTATTACATCAAATGGTTGGATAACCGTTGATTTCTTTGGTCCAAAACATTATTGATGCCTCTTAGAAGATGAATATTATCCAAAGTGTTACATGAATTTTGTCTCGAATTGTGCAGATGGTAGTGGTTAGGCTTATAGTCTATACTTTTTTTGTAATTTGTTCTCTTTACTTGGTGAATTAGTTCTTTATGTTTTAAAACTAGTTTCCAAATGTCCGGCAGTATTTCTTCTTCTAGTGATTTGTTAAATGCTATAGTACTGTAGATGATTCGGATATTGTTGTTTCTCTTTATCTGACTATCAGAGGGAACTGTATAGTATGAAAGTACTTACGTGCGTGAGGGTTATCTTGCATACAGCTTGTATACATGGGGAATTAGATCAAGTGGTAGAGCGCTCGCTTAGCATGTGAGAGGTACCGGGATCGATACCCGGATTCTCCAATTTTTTTTAGTGAGATTTTGAGTTCAATGATCAAAATTCTTATTACATTGATAACATTTGGTTTGTACACTCGCAAACTTTATTATTATATAAATGATATGGACAAAGTAGATTAATTGTAAACCAGTCGGAAAAACGGTAAATACTGTTTTTTTACTCCGTTGCTGTCATCGTATCTTTTCGAAGACGTTGAAGCCATTTGACAATTTTATTAATTTTGTTTATTCTAGACTCAAAATACGATTACAAACTTATTTTTGAAAATGTCTATTTTTTTATCAGTTAAAACGTTTTTAATGTTACCATAGTAACAATATGTCAATTGTATATTGGAGATGTTGAAGCGAGATTGGCTATGTAATATGAAATTGATTCAATGAGTTTGATAGACATTTACAAAAGAAGTTACTTCATTTTACTGGTGGATATTTTAAAGCAAGGAAACTTCTTGTTACTAATTTCCGAAATGTCAATGCATATTCATGAATATATAAAAAGGGAAAAGTATATGGTAGATTGAATCAATGGACTGATTTTTTGGAACTAACCTAGCTAGATATACATAGACAACATAGTGTTCACAGCAAGTAACCAAGGGGCGCTTTTCATGATGTCTTGGCATTGCAAATGGAGCAATTACAAATTTATCACTTTTTTCAAGTTTTTGGTACAATAAACTATTTTAGCTTGTTTTGTTTATTTATCATTTGAACAGCAGGGCACTGCAACAAATTCGTAACTTTTTGCCTTTGTTAATGTTTCTGTTATATTCGTTCTACAAGCATTTCAAACATTTTTGTGGCTAGTATATAATATACGTGAATTTGTTTAGTAGCTTGCCTTTTGTAAAGTTTTTCATTATGGACGCTTTTCAAACAATTGTTAAAAAAAACTAATAAGACAACAGAAAAAAGTTCAATTTAGAAAGTACAGATTTTTATTATAAATTTTTTTATTCCATCCAGAAAATTTCCTAAGAAACAGTAGTACCCAAAACCTGATACAACACACATGCCATCTATAAGCAAAATTACACTAAATGCAAACAAAATGGTAATGTAATCGAAATTTCTTGGAAATCTAACAATATTAAGGATAACTTCACCCCTATTTCATATAAACTGTACATTGAAAACGAGTATGAAAAATCGATGGAAATCTAAAATAGTTTCAAAATTGCAATTAATGCTTTCAGATAAATCGACAAAAAATGTTTTGTTCTCGAACAAATGACCAGATAAAATCTCAATTTGATGATTTGCAATGAAATTATATGAATAAAATCAAAATGTATTGTTAATTTGAAAACTCAATTAATAATGATGTACATGATAATAAAGCTAATCGTATTCATTGCATTTAGTCACGTCATATTATGACTTTCATCAAACTGTTCAGCAGTGTCATTTTAAGAACACACATTCATTCTAACACATGCATCCAAACACACACAAAAACATCGTGTAGAATTGAGGAATACAAACGAACACACCTATATCAAGTGAAAGCAGATTTTATGTCTATGGCTTTCTGATCCGAGGGAGTTTCATAAAGCACAATATGATTTTTACAATACTACTAAAGACTAAAAGTATCTATTACGCCTAGTGACAGAAAGGGCTTCTTTATCTTTGTCATACTATGAAATATTTGTCCCAATTCATTTATATTTCATTGAAATCATTTCCGGTTGTAGAGAGAGTACATGAAGATCCCGAAACCAACGCTTGACAGCATGCTTCGTACGAAGTGGCGTTTGTCCCAGGTGTTGATGTTTTGTCTAACCCAGTCAGCGCCTGCAATGGGTGAAGTCAGAACATTACAGAATAACATCACGGAGCAGTGCGATTTAAACAATCTTAGGACATTTGAATTTACATATGTATATCAATTTCATTTCGAGAGCTTTAAAATTAATCTACGGCCAAAAAACAACATAAAACGTGCTGATATTACGTCCCTTGTAATATGCCTATGTGGTAATCGATTTGATTTTGTTAATGAGTAAATGAAATGATTCAATAAAGAACGAAATAATTACCTCTCGTTTCTATGACGTCATCTTTGAGTAATTTGTAGATATCACTGAGCATGACAACTTTCGTGTATGGCAATATGCTAAGGAGGCATCCTGCCCCAGCCAGCCAATAATACTTTGTGTCCGTGTTGTCAAGGTAACAAGCCACGCTCCCTGTAACAGCGCTACCCAATGCAAGGCATGGCTAGAGAGAAAAAAAACACCATCTTATGTACGTAAAAGAAATTAAAGTTAATTGGATTCTACAAGATAAACAGAAATTATCAGCATATTTGAATTTATATCAAAACATATACATTAAATATACCTTGAAGGAGGAAGTCTCACTTTATCACAAAAATTTTCCCGTAGATCAATATCCTTTATACATGTTCTATGAAGTAAGTTTGTTATGCATCATCTAACAAAATTTCGAAGAAATTGAACATGTTATTTTCTTCTAAATTGACATTCAAATTTGTAATTTTTTATGCATGTGAATTCAGTATTCCTCTGAGGAAATCCGCCCCGAAACAAAAATCTTTAAAGGGACAATTCACTCAGGCTAATTCTTTTGCATAACCAAGAAGCAAAATATAGCATAAATGTATTGTTCTACATTTCTTATGGAACATATTACATAACATATTGACAAATTCCACGTCATTGCTTAGCATTTTAACTGATAGCGTTGTAATTACAAATCGTTGATCAATACGATTAAGAGGGTACAATATGTACGCTGTACCCATACCAGAGCCAAAGTCACGCCCGTCAAACAAATGAACTACATAACCGCTGAGGAGGCGATAAATGATTTTTTAGGCAAGACAATTCACCAAGTAAGGTAAACACACTACTGTCGGAGCGATTTGAGCAGTTCGAGACAAAAGTTGCATTGCTCTACGATCAAGGGACAGGGTTCGGCATACAAGATATTCGACCACAATGTATAATGGCGGACAGCGATCGAGTTAAAACATTTCATACGCATTTCACCACCATGGGCTTTTCTGGCATATCACAGCAAAACGGCTGATCTAATTTCCATTAGCACTGTTTTTTCTGATATATGTACAAAATTTCAATGTCCTCTTTGACTGAATTGTCCCTTTAACCAAATGTTCTTTGATAAATTGTTCGATGTATGGCATATATATCAATAATTTGTTGTTGTTTTTTAAGGAAAGATGTTCACTTTGTCTTCATAATTAGTTTCTGGTGATAATCCTTGGTGGTAATGAAAATAAAATGATTTTAGATGCATGTAAATTACTTAAAATTATGATTAATGAAAAATGTGAACTTTAATTGTATAGAAAAATAATGTGATAACATCAACTTGTTACTTTTATTCAGTCAATTTTCATGAATATCGAACCACGAGTTTTAACACCATAAAAGCCTTTATTTGTCACTGATAAGGACGTCGTCATAACAGAGTTATCTTCCCTTATAGATATACTTGCATCATATAGAGCCTAGATGTGAATACCTTTAGTCTTAAAATAAATAACAATCAGTCTTAATGTATGGTGTCAGGGCCAGAGTATCTCGGGATACAAATTGTGATACTGACAAGTGGTAAAGTAATCGACTCTCTGTTCTAATGACAATTTTGGACTACGAATTGTTGTACGGACAAGTGTTGAACTATTCCACTCTATATCCTAATGTATGGATCTCATATGATTATCGTATACTATATGAATTTGTGTTTTCATTATATTGTATGGTTTTATCATTTTATGATCTTATCAATATATGGTTTCATTTTATCATTATTCAATATGACCGATGTATCATTTGCTTCTACCAATATTTTATTTTCATTTGTCATGGTATTATTTTCTTTTATCATTATATCAATCGATTTCATCATTATTTGATTTGGTGATATATATATTTGATTTACATCTATCATTTTTTTATTTGGCGTTATCATTATATTATTTGATTTCATCTTTATTTGATTTATTTTATCGTTGTTTTATTCTCATTTACCAAGGTATGATTCCACTTAACATTATTCACAAACAGCAATATTTGATTACATAATTATTTTATATGGTTATATTTTCCATTAGATGATTGGACTGCCATATGCTTAATTTCTTGCAGGTGATCATGGAAGATGGATGTTGAAACGGTTGTTCCATCCATGGCAATATTTAATTGTTTATACATTATATATGCAAAATCGCAATTATGTGAGTATAAATGCCAACCTGGCAAAGACAAGAAAAGACAAAGTCAGCAAGAAAAATTATACGTATAGTGACACTATTCAATTGGCATTCATCCTCCCATAATTACCAACCAAATGCATTTCAATAAATATCATAACATGGAAGCATGAATTTAATTTTCCGGTAAATGTTTTTGAAATTATGTCGTATTATTTAAAAGTTGAATTGATTTTTTTTCCAATTTACGCTAATACATTTACTAAATGGATAAGATGGATTGCTATTAAAGATAGTCGTAAGTGTTAACCCGCTTATTACACGTGTCATCAAATCAATGTATTGGTTGTGCAGACCTAAATATATTTCTACAAAATTTTCCATTGGTTGGTCGATTATTACATTTTTAACTGCAGTTATACCTTTAAAAAGATAACAAAATCGAACATGGCAAAATCCTTGTTTACGATTGCGCCACTTTGGTTAGTAACAAAATAATGTTGATATGCCCTCCTGCACCCCTCGAGAACCTAAGGATGGTTATCAACCTGTCATGAAAATATCTGACAGTCCGGTATCATTGAATGCTAATTTGACGGCCTTTAAACTCCTCGCATAACCTTAAAGAATATTGTAAATAGCTTTAACCTATATAGATAAGGTAAAAAAAAGCGGGACACACCTTACAGGGTATCGCAATTTAACTCTTATATGGTATTTGGTGCCTAATTGCCTCAAACATAAAAAAATCGTGGCATTTGTTTTACTTTCTCCGTTAGGACATGCCTTACAGGGTATCGCACTTAAATTTGGTGTTGCCTAATAGCATGAAATCATCCAAAACAATTTATCGCAATCTAATTAAAATTAAACTTGTAATTTCGCTCCCACTACGATACTCTACGTTACGCTTCTTGTAGCGTAACGTAGAGTATCGTAGTGGGAGCGGAATTACAAGTCTAATTTTAATTAGATTGCAATTTATCGTGGCATTTATTTCACGTTCTTCGTTAGTAAATGCCTTACAAAGTATCACACTTTAATCCTAATATGATATTTTGTGTTGTTACCTAATTTCATAAAACATCATACAACCATTTATCGTGGCATTTGTTTTACTTTATCTGTTATAGATATAATATAGTTGCGTTAATGTAGAACATTTACAGTATATGTTTGTCGTTTTGTTGAGCTGCTAAGTCCTAAATACCTCACCAGTAAAAAAATGAGATAAAATAGTTAGCATAAAATAAAGCAAATCAGAAAAAGTGGAACATCTGCCTTTTTACAATACTACGATGTCAATAAAAATTAAAGACAATCTACAGTTTGGTAAGATATTACCATTTAACGGGGAAACAATGAAAATAAACATTGATCAATCAATAGAAAAAAGTGTTTGTTTCAAAATCTCCTTAAACTCAGCAATTTTTCATTTATGCTCTTTTAAAATGCAAACATATACACTGTCGGTACAAGATTAATAATTAACCAGAAAATGATTATTTTTTATTGCAAAATCACGATCGAGTCAATGAAATGAAACTTACTCGCCTCAAACAGACTTGTTTTAGAATATACTATACACATTGCAGGTAGGGGAGGTAGTCATAGGATGTAGTTATATAGTATTATAAGAAGATATATAAAAAGAAATTAAGTAAACAGTTCATAAGCTCATCCTTCAGTTTGTTTTGTAATTTTCTTAACACAATTTTGATATAGCTTATTTACTACATGGAAAATGATATTTGTTATAGTCTGTGCTTTACTCTATCAAAACTAGTGATTTTGTTAATGGTTCAGTTAACATTCTCGCCCGTGATAACACATGCTTACATTACACATGTATAAAGCTAAATCTGTACGTTTTGAACAGATTTCGCAATACCCTGATTATCAAACTAACCATATATGTCGCTCCGAGAATAAAATGGTGCTTCCATCCCACCCGTAATGCAGCCGTGTCTTCTATCTTCATTAGGGCCGGCATTGTTGTGTAATTACTGCCCAGGGCAGAACCTGCAAACAGACCAGCCAGGGCTGTAGCCGCCACCTTACAAGCTTCACCAGCCATTTCTTTATCCATCTTGTTTATTCAGTTCAGACTGGTAGAATGAGATCCTCGTCGTACGTGTAGGCCCCTGTTTATTTCAACAGAACGCTTAGTGTAGGTCAAGGTAGATCTGTTGAGTAAATAAGGATCACGAATCCAACAAGAAAATGTATAGCGGAAATGTGCTAGTTTATTACATCAGATCAGGAATTGCACCATTACAGTGATATTTTGTGTAGGTATTTATAAGTAACATGTCAAATAGATTGATTTTCAGTAGTCTTATCCGCGGCCATTTGTAATCTATATATAGGTCATCAGCTGGTGTCAAAATTAAATGCATGGTTAGCTTGAGATCGTTTTAACTGTGGAGCTCGCTGCGTTAAATATATTGCTATTCTTGTTTGACGGGTGATAGAAAATTCATTTAAAATTTATTTCGCAATTTTTACGAGGTCACGAAAATAATCAAATAGTAATCTTTTTATATCTTTGCATTTATTAACTTCATATTTCAGAATATATATCGAATGTAAATCATGGCCAAAGGTTGTATATCGTTTAATTTCTGGAATGCTATAAAAAAAAAACCCGAAAAATGTGTTTCTTTTCTTCCTGTTAGCATTACTAAAAGAAAACTTTTTGGATGCTAATAATTGGTAAATTTTAATATTTACAACATATACTAGGTTTTTACTGCCTATGTAAAGATATTAGATCCGGATTTGCAAGGCATTCAAAAAATAAATAAAATTTTCTGTAGTATTTTTTGAGATATTTATGGGATAATTCTTCATGCTAAAGATACCAGACAAAGCATGTGTCCATGTGCTCTTTTGATCTATTGTCGATCAAAAACATCAGATTTTACATAAGATCTACTGTTTTAACAGAATGCATGTCAACTCAAAACAAAAACCAAGGATACAAAACAATCTGACATTCCAATAATCTAGGTAAATTGCAGATCAAACAGGTGTTGTTTCATCTTCAACTTACTTTAAATGTAGAAGCAAAATGGCAATAATTTGTATTTTCCACCTTTGCATAATTGAAGAGAATTAAGAGGTCATTGCAAAGTTTTACAGCAGAAGTAAACTAGATTAATCTGGCAATAGCGGTGATTGCAAACAAAAAGCGAAATTTAAGAACAACAAACAAATATTTTAAAATGACCACTCAATGATCTTTTATTTTCATAAAAATAAGGGAAAATATACATAGTAGAATTCAAATAATAAAAAGTAAAGAAAACTCTACACAGTAGAATTTAAATCAAGCTATTAAAATAGACATTTTCTTTGGTATATACTCGGTAATATAATTAATCTTTATTATACAAGGTAGGAAAGCGATTTGATCGTGAGTGGGACCTCGAAAGAGTTCCTTCTTAAACCACCGACCGTCGGTCCTTCATTTGCATCTACTCCACGTTGGTCCCTAGCCAGTTTGAAATATCAATTACTCCACTTCGTGTGACTCCGTTCCACTTCGTGTGACTCCGTCAGTACTGACGGAGTGAAAAGAATGGAAGCAACTCAGATAGACCAATATGACTCGCTACTCAGAAGTAGATGGTCAGTGATTAGTGATAGTTCTTTACAAGTGTTCAGCTGTTTGTATAAATAGCTTTCAGGTTTGCTATGACATATTCCAGGAGTGGGCTTAATGGCAGTGACATTAACCCCTGGAGTATATTTTATGTCGGAGTTAATACTCTTGGTTAAAAGCTCTCAAAGTTTGTTGGTATGGTAGATTTCTTTTTGAACGTTGCAAAGAATTGCGAAATAAATGAGGCGACATTGGTTTTACCAATGGTAGCTGCCTTTCGGAGGAATATGCCTCATTTATCGTTTGCTGAGAGCGTATAGGAAGATCCCAAAACCAACGGTAGATACTATGCTTCGTACGAAATGGCGTTTGTCCCAAGTGTTGATGTTTTCTCTAACCCAGGCGGCACCTATAAGATAACATGTTGCAATAAAAGTAAACTACTTCCAAGACATTCCAATGAGGCACCGGAGTGTACTATATGGTGAATAGCTATTAAGTGTAGATAGAGAATACTTCTGGTTCACCAATCATACCCCTTCTTTACCCGTCTTCTTGATATTCAGACATTCCAAGATAAATACTGTAAACCACTTTAAATTTGCGATACATATATTCCGTATTTGTATATTACAGAGTTATCTGCCCTTTGTGGGTAAGTATTGATTGTGACGTCATGTGTTTGCGAGCGTAACGTCATACTTTTCGGAGAAAACGATGTGAATTGCGCTCACAAAATAATGACGTCACAGTCGATACCTACCCGCAAGTAAGCTTACTCTGTAATATACAAAGACGGAATGTTTGTTGAGGAGAGATTGAACGTGAAGTTAAAAATGTTCCGCGAATAAATATAATATGAATCATGCACGGCATGGAAAGAGCGAAGCTCTACTTGTGATTTTTATTTTCTATTTCATGTTGAAGACATAATTTAGAAATAAAAGGACGTACTTCAAACTAAAGAAGTAGGCCTATATGATATTATAATTGTCTAGAAAACCAAGAAATGAACACAAAAATTCGGATTTCTCTGTGTCCATGCAAGGCCAGGAGTGCCGCGTCATCCTCAACTCATCTGGTATTATGGCGAGAATATATATCTATGTAATTTCCCCCCGAGGAGTTCCGGATGGTGCCGCGTATGCGAATCCTACGATTTCGCGCCATTTGGTGACGTGTTGTGACGTCATGATTCCTTGTGCTCATCTTCGCTTGAAGGATATTTTGACTACATATCATAGCTTTTAATTTTCAAAGTGATATTATCATTATTCAAAAAAATAATAAAAAATGTTTCATTTCTCCTGTTATGAATTTCCATTAGTTAAATATATATTTACATGGGAGAGCAGTACCGGAGCAACGCAGGTAAAACCGGAAGTACGAAAAAATTTTAGCCATCCATGCCTGCAGGTCATTGATCTCAATATGTACTTTTGCTTACGTACATGTTACCGGAACAGAGCTTCGATTTTCGACGCGCTTCGCGCGTCGAAAGAGCTTCGCTCTTATAAAACATCAAATGGAAGCACGGTTGTCAGTAAGAAACGATGGTCGCGAAGTCATGTGTTGCGAAAAACAACGAAACGAATAGAACTGATTACTGTCAGATCATGAAAAGACGAAATGCACAACCTCTAGTTTGAATGACGTCATCTTTGAGTAGTTTGTTGATATCACTGATCATGACGCCTCTTGTGTAGGGAAACATGAAAACGAAGCATCCTGTCCCGGCCAGCCAATAATACTTGGCATCCGTGTTGTCAAGGTAACTAACCACGCCTCCAGTAACAGCGCTACTCAAAGCAAAGTGAGGCTATACGAAATATAGAATCATTAATGAAATAAAATACGAAACCAATTAAAATACTTGAAGTAAAAAAAATTCGACAGAAAGTCACAATCACGTTTCCAATGGAATGAACAATTCTATTAAATCTCCGTTCGCCTCAGAACAAATACATTGAAACTTTTTTTGTGCGTTTTTTGTTTTTTGGTTCGAAAATCGTGTGGTACATCAACCTTCCCTCGTTCACCTAACGTAGCATCAGTTGAGAACCATACATTAAATTTTATTTTAATTGCTAAAAAAGTTAAGGGGTTACAGTACTCACTGTGTCATGAGCAATAGGCCCCTTGGTACACGTTAATTACAGTGATTATGTGTTAGAAAAAAAAGTTAAAGTTAAAAGCGACAGTTAAATTTCACCTTTACCATTGTTACCAGTGACGACTATGTACAGCTCCCCCTTAAATTCTAGACGGTTTTTAATCAGTGATTCAGGTTCTACACCGTGATCGTTAATGCATATAATACCATATACTCCGTATAGTTCAATATAATGTAAACATCACTTCTATGTAGCTTGAATATGAACTGACCATACACGCCGCTCCTGATAAGAAATGGTGCTTCCACCCAACCCATTGTGCATTTATGTCTTCTATCTTCATTTGGGCCGGTATTGTTGTATAATTACTACCAAGGACTGTACCTGCAAACAGGCCAGCGAGGGCTGTAGCCGCCACCTTACAAATTTCGCTAGCCATTTCTTTCTCCATTTTGTTTAATCAGTATCGAGTTGTGGATTGAGCTATATTAAACAGTAAGGCCACTCACCTGGGTCAAGGTGACTGGCCTATAACTGGGTCTACCAGTGGAAGAACCGTTCACCAAACATTACGACAAAGGTAATTCAGTGATTGTAATAATCAGTGATTCGTATTCAATTCTAATAAACAATAATATTCAAAAATTCAGTTTGTGGCTGTTTTCAATCTATATTAGAATCTGGGTTTATAAGTTAACGTCCTATTAACACTTAATTGAATAAGAATACTTATATATATATATATATATATATTTTTTGTTTCCTTTTGATATCCCCAACTCTGTGTAGCGACTTTTAAGTCTACTAAGAGTTTACAACAGGGAATATCAGGGATGTGTCATACATGTATTTAGGTGATAATCGGGAATCGAGAAAAACTTGGAGCGATAGCCATTCCCTGAGAGTTGAATGACTTTTTTGCATTATTAAATGTAAACCTCTTTATTTTTACTTAACAACATTTCGTGTCACCATTATTTTTTAACATATTTGCGAATACATTAATTCGCGATCCTTAAAATATTCGTGAAACATTTGAATTTGCGTTTGCGTCCCTGAAAATGTGTTTATCGCGTAAATAGAGTGGTTTACCGTTCAATGAATATCACTTAAGAGTTGGTGATTGTGACACTAAAGATTTTCATTTCACTTTTGTTGATTTGGCAAACCCCTTTGTGGAAATCTAAACCTGGTCTTTTAAAGATGCCCCACCGCCGACAGAGCATAAACATTTTAACAGTACATGTAATTAATGTTTAATCATATATATATGTGTGTGTGTGTGTCTAATTAACACACAAATACTATATATAAAATAATTCATTTTTCTTTTGGTTCATGCACAATCAGTACTTTGTTCCATACATGACATAATATGTCAAGGATTTTTGTTCGGGACGCAATTAATCATGTTTAATGTTTCTATCTTGAATTAAAACCATAAGCTCAAACTTTTCAATGATGGTAATTGTGTAAAGTACGTAACTTTTTGTAATCGAGAAAAATACTATCTGTCAGCGGTGGAGCATCTTTGAAGAGAAAATAAAGATCATTTTGTTCTCTCGAATCATGCAGTAAACCACGTTTCATACTTTATATAAAACAAAGAAAGCATTTCCTTATTTCAAATATTTTGTATTTTTCTTTTTGATTTAAATGTACATCGTATTTCCTTTTTCTACCAAGAATTCATATCATGCATACATAACATAACAAAATGATACTACGCTCTGTTGTATAGAGAATAAAGAAAGATGCCGAAGCCAATGGATGCCGCCATGCTTCGTCTAAAATGTTGTCTGTCCCACGTATCAATACTTTTTCGGACCCAGTCCTTCCCTACAAAAACAAAAATATTGAGTATGAAATATTTAACAATTTTTTAATCTCTTTGAGCCAATATGATGGTATGTTAAGGTATTTCATAAAAATATGCCGGTATATCATTTTTACTGATGCCAACTGCCAAATGCATCAAATTTTATTCTCTCGAATCATGCTGTAGACCGCGTTTTACACTATATTTACTAAAAATTAGTATTACACGTTTTTTGATAAGCACGGTCGGTTTTTAATTAAAAATAGTTATAGGTATTATTTTTAATTCCATCGGGTTATGAAACAAATCATTTTTGCAAGCTTTTGCCACGCGGATTCACGCAATTTGCCAACAAATATGTCCATGTCCCTATGAAATTTAATAGTAAAGTGAATGAAAAACACGTAATTCCAAACTATAGGAATGACCCAAAAGGGTGTTTTGCATCACCTAAACTATCGCATTTCTGATGATGTACTCTATTTTCCGGAGTATAAGTCGCGACTTTCCCCCCCCCCCTGAAAATCGAGAGTGCGTAATACAGTAAAGGTAAGACAAAATGATGTTGATATGTGTACCATTGACCTCAATACCAGAATTAATCCTAAAGGTTTTTACCTCTCGTATCTATGACATCATCCTTCAGTAGTTTTAGGATGTCGGGATACATGACTAATGCCGTGTATGGAAAAATGAAGAACATGCATGCAGCGCCAGCTAACCAGTAATATTTCGTATCCGTGTTGTCTAGGTAGCAGGCTGCACAGCCGGACAGGAAACTCAGCTGAGCACACTTTCCCTACAGAAAACATCCAAGCATTTAGTATTTGTCTGCAGTATGTCATTAAGTGTTTTTGATATACGAGTGAATATCGAATACCGTATAGCAAATATTTACGCGGATAAAATTTTCGCGATCTGACTATCGGGGTCTGTAATGACTAAATCATTTCTCAATATTACCGCGGGCATTTGCAGACTAAAAAATACATATTACTAGAGTAGACTTAAGAGAATATATCCAAGACATCTACAACACAATTTTCATTGAAACAAAAATGCATGCGCCTGTGAATATTACGCTGATAAAATTTCGCGATCATAGCAATGTTCTGCGAAACATGAAATCAACATAATTATCCCTGCAAAAATGACCAGCTATACGATAGATGAAATATGTGCACATATAAGCCTCTGTCAAAAGCAGGAGCAGACAAATAAGTATTTTTCTTTGGTTACAAAAGTTACTTATTTTACTTTTTAGAATGATATATATCTTTTAATAAGTTTTACTTGAAATTGCTTGATAAATGGATGTATTAACGGAAAGCTCAAGCTTGGGAAAATATCAGAAAGGAAAACATGTATACTGAAAACAAAACATGTGCGCAAATACACAGGTATTTAGAGAGGGTCACGTGTCGATAAAGTTGATGTTCTCTATTTTTTGTCTGTATCTTATACAATTATAGCATTTTGATGAGGTCGATGCATGTTTTTATTAACCAAAGAAAAACATCGACCGAGAACGTATACATATGTATAAGTTATTCACCGGGTACTGTGTTGACCTCTAAAACATACCATGTAGGTCTTCCCAAGAAGGAAGTGGTGTTTCCATCCAACACGCAGTGCTGAGGTGTCCTCAATCTTCATCATGGCTGGCATCGCGGTGAAGTTACTGCCCAAACCACTGCCTGCAAACAAGCCTGCAGTTGTGGTAGCTGTAACCTTACAAATCAGACAAGCCATTGCCTTCTCCATTTTGTTAGGTGGAGTCCTGTTTTACCTGTAAACGTGCAAGTGATAACTACATGTGTGACCTACATATGACATCTACCCGTTAAGATTAATAGCTGGAAGTTTGTTTGCAGAACACGTTGCCTTTTATTTAAATTTGGAACTGCTTTTCAAAAATTAAGTCATTTGTTTTGCAATCAGGGAAATCAATAAAAAAATAAACCATTTAGTGCAGTACAGCTAGTAAACCATCCAGACAATCGTACATTTATGTGTGTCATTTTGTAATGTGTTATTATCTAATATACCTGTCTGTGTAACGCTCATACCTAAAATGTTTGCATTGCAATACGGCCCATATTGACTACCAGATATCTCACACGTACAATGTATTTGTTGTGGTACAAAACGATAGCTGTCCGCCAACACCTGAGTATGGGTTACAACGGGTTATGTCCCATTGGATATGGTATATGTAAAGCCAAAATCATCAAAGCAATTGGTTGATTAGCAGGTTCTAATTTTATGTTATGAGCCCAATAAGATTTGTCGCTAAAGCTTGTGTCTTTTGTAACTTTAAAAAAAATAACTCACTCGTGTGAAATAAATTCCATATCCAACTAACCACTCGCTGTGTAACCTCTAGATATCCCATCTGATACGGTAAAGCCACATTCACTGAAACAATTGTTTGATTAACAGGTTCCAATTTTGTATTAGGATCCAAATAAAATTTAGCTGCCAAGTTTTGTATTAACACCTAGTGGCTTCCGTGCCAGCACTAAAAAAACTGGGCAAAGAACGGTTACTCTTGCGAAGCTCCTCAGTTTGTTCTTCGAATAATGAGGTGAATTGTCGAAATAAATGTTGTAGATACATTAAAGTTAATATATGTGCTGTATTTTTTTTCATATTTACGAATCAATAAGAGATTTTAACATTATTCACCACCAAAAGTTTCCAACATTTTGATAATTATAATACTTTCATAAGCTTTGATTTTACAATTACAATTTTAGAGCTGAAAATGAATTTTGGTAGTACTGCCAAAAATCATCATAATTACGTGCACAGTGCAGTGAAATGTGTACATACGTTCTAACAATGAAGCCAGGTTGTGTTATTCAATTTCATTTCCTATTTCTATAGTAGTATTAGTAAATGTAAAGTGAATTCTGCAGATATGTTTTCATCTAAACCTGCACAAGGCATAAAAGCAACTTTCACAGTGCATAAATTATGTGTTTTAACTACTGTTTATAAGGAATCAGACATATTTGTTGGTCCATTTGAATGGCTTTCCGGGGAAATTCGTCAAAATTTTTGGTTTTCAATAGATTACCGAAGAAAAACAAGCATGTCAAAATTTTCGCCCATTTATAGCATACATAACTTTAAACATGCTCCACCGCTGACAAACGGTATTTTTGTTCTCTCTATCAAAAACAGGAGCAGACGAATTAGTATTGTTATTCAGTTACAAAAGTTACTTGCTTTAAACCACTACCACCATTAAAAAGTTTGAGCTTCTAATTTTACTTCAAGATAGAAATATTAAAAATAATTAATTGCATCCCGAAAAAAATCCTTGGCACTATGTCCAATATGAAATGAAGTACTGATTGCGCATGCAATAAAAGCAAAAAAATCTTTTATATTATTTTGTGTTAAATAAACATATATATGATTCAGCGCCAATTATTGCTGAAAGGATGAGTATCGTTTATGTTCTGTCGGCGGTGGAGTATAAAGTTACTTCATTAAAGGCCCATTACCTTTCCGGAGCAAAATATAAAGGTTTCTTAAAAAAACATTAATAACGTCAGAAAAAGCATACCGATGACCTAAAATAAGGTACGACACCAAGCATATGCAAGATTTCCTGCGTAATATATGAAAACAGTGGAGAGTCAATTCGCTGTTTTGCCGCCTGGCGCAGTGATAGTCAACTACCGCCCGGTATTTAGGACGACGGCGGGAAACATAATACGACCCGCGTTATGAAAATAAACATTTTATTTATTTCAATCAAATCGTTCAGAAGGAGATGATAAATGTAGTATTAACGGTAAGTTAATAATTTTTGCGACTCTACAAAATTATCGATCTTGTTTTACATTCCCATTTTAAAAATTTAAAACCGTTTCGGAAAGGTAGTGGGCCTTTATGTTCGATAGAAACCATACCATTATGAGTGGTCTGCTTAAATATTAATCATGTGTCGAGGATTCTTTTAAAGAAAACGGAAACGGTTTAGGCTCACTTAAATGAAATATTTTTTTCATGGTAACGAACTATTGTTTTAGATAATTATATTACATTCGCCTTATTATTTATCTGTCGGTCGCCAAGTAATTGAAATGGTGGCCGCCATGTAAACATCTGCCATAAAGTTAAGTGGCGGTCGCCAGATAGATTATTTTCGACACCCTGAAAAATATTTAAGGATTAACTTGAATAGATTTTTTTATGTTATGTAGATATAACACAAAAATCTGAGTGTACTACCCTAAATAAACCGCGAAGCGGTTAATGATGAGAGTACACTGAGATTTCTTTGTTATATCTCTATAACATAAAAAATCTATTCAAATTCATTTCACTAAAATAATCTCTTCAATATTCAAAATTCATTTTGGGAACTTTTTTGTCTATGCAATCATTACGCCGTCATCTTAGCCAATCAGAAGAAACGTTACAAACGGCGATGCCATTTTTTCCTTTATGGACTGATAAAGTACATTTTTAATCCAATGAAAATGCTCGTAACAATCAAAATTAAATTATTTTCCTGTGTGAGCATAATTTCGATTTTCAAAGGAACTGAATTTATTTAATCGAATATGCACCTCATTTGAGATTTCACTGACCTAACACCTTTTGTATTTGGGAATAATTTAACTCAAATGCCAATTTTAGGTATTAATAACCCACAAAGAAAATGATTTCATGACTTTATCACCATTTACATTCGATATGGTTTGAATATTGCTTGCATACATTCATTTTAAAAGACTTACCGATAGCTTCGGATCATTTCTAGAGGGTGAAAGGTAAAATCTAATTTTTTGATCAACAAAATTATGTCTCAAAACATGTTCTACCAAAACCAGTATCAATGGTAATGTAGATCAGTACGATTCCTGTCTTGATTATAACACAAAGCTGATATGTTACATGAACACCGTTATATCCCAGGCGTCATTTGTTTATCAATAACTAAAGCAAATTCTATAAATGATGAATGTATTTTAAAGCAAGCCAGCTTGATTATTTTAAAAATATTGTCATATATATAATAACCACAAACATATTTTGTAATTACATTGGCATATATCCAACAAAACGACTACATACATAGATCGACATATATATGTAATAATGATATGAAGTATATAATCTAAATTTATTGGTTGAAATTAAAAACAACAATTAATTAATATGTATAAGATAAAAATATTGTGTTTCATGTGTACGTGTATCTTCTAATACATGTACACAACTTTTGCTTGATTTCAATATAGATCTATAATGTTTTATAATATCACCCCAAAATGACAATACAATGAATATATCAAATTTAAATATATATCAATCAAAATATATTTCAAATGTTATAATGTAATATTACATTGATGTATTGGTGTTAAACGGCATAAACAGAGATTCTTTACAATATATTTTGGTTTAAATATCACTAAAATGACAGTACACGAAAATTAGACTCGTCAACATTTATTTGCAAAGCTTAATTAACAACAGAGAATTAATTACAACATTGAGCAATAACTGAACTACCACTCTTAGATAAAGACATAACGCTTAACCCAAGGACGTACATGTATATGCACTTATAAATCCATTTGCTAAACCTAATAATAAATGAAAATAAAATCGGAACAATTTGATTATATATGACTTAAAAACAAAGTACATGTAGACCCAGTTACATGTAGCAGCCTATAGGAAGGAAATCTAATTATTTTTAATTAGTTTGGCTTTCAAGATAATGTGTATGTTGATCCTCAAAATTAAATAATATAGATCTAATAAAGAATTACAAAATGAGTTGCATTTTCAATTAATTTCCCATTTGAATATAGATCTAAATATATACAAAGTATTGAATTTTTAAAAATAAATATTTACTGATTTAATTTATATAATTATATGTTTTGTTTTGGACTGTCCAGAGTAAAATATTGGTACATTCGTTAAAATTTAAAATTTATCAAAAATTCTAAATTTAATTTTATAACATACATGAAACAGTTGTGCTGAAGTTCGAATTCATATTAATTAAAAACCCTTCGATGAAAACGTAATTTATTTGGCATAAGTGTATGATACCTACACGTAGTTCATGTCTGACGTACACGCTCCTAGCCACTGCATGTGAC
This sequence comes from Argopecten irradians irradians, assembly GCA_004382745.1. Lineage (NCBI taxonomy): Eukaryota > Metazoa > Mollusca > Bivalvia > Pectinida > Pectinidae > Argopecten > Argopecten irradians. The sequence continues at coordinate 3,577,177 of SAYR01000670.1, forward strand.
GACAAATCTTACCTCACACGGCAGAAAACTGAACGTGACGTCACAATATACACGCACTCACTGGGCACCCACACACGGAAAACACTCGTCCGCCATATTGGAATAAACAAGCTTGGCTCGCGTAGCAGATAAATACTGTTTTCGTACCGATTTCAAGCTGATTGGTGACAGGTTATGTAGCATGTGTTATGGACATTCATTAACAACAGTTATGAGGTAAGCTTGCAACCAAAAACTACATATTTAATATGCATGCAACCTGTTTTTTGATGGGAAGCGCGAACGGCGGCCATTTCTATTTTCAAATTTCTTTGTGCGAGCACATCGTCCAAGCAGTTGAACACTATCTGTTGGAATGGTCGGATTTGGGACTGAAATTTAGGACAATTTTAGGTGATTTGCCGATATTATGCAGGTATGAATAATTCTATTGTTGCCTAACTCGATGAATTAAGAACCGGGAAATAATAATTCGATGGCGTGCGTCGCTCACCGTCACGTTTCAGCGTTTGGCGTGTCGTGTTGAGAAAATATGCTTTGTTTTATTCATACAATTTATCACCCGATCATTGAAATTCATTGTGCTTTTATCATCATATTTTTAAACAACATTCCATTGTCGAAATTAATTTCGTTTGCAATAGGTTATAACTCGCCACGAAGAACGCACGTGGTTTGTCTAATGACGTTATCGTACAAAATATGACGTTATCGTAATCGTAGATTAGGCCTAGTCTTTATATTTTCTCTTCAAAAGCCACAAATGGCATTTTAATCAATATGAAAGTAGGCTCACATTCTATGGCTCGTTCCTGGTACACAATGCCTAGGTACAGTCATCTCCTGAATGTAAGGTAGGTCAACTTGAAATATTGACTTGTAATGATCGTCGCTTTAGATACAACTCAGAACTAAAATAATACTAATCATAGATTAATCTGTTATTTCAATTTCTTGATCAGTACAAATTATACTTTAAAATACCAAAGTGTATAATTTTGACAACCAAAAGCAGATTGCTATGGCTGTTAAATTTGTCAGGGGTCCTACATGCTTTGGGTGACAAATGTGTATTTTAGGGTGAGAAAGGATAAATATGCGGAACACATCTAGTATAGCGGACCCCATTTTTCCGCGAAATATCACGAGTTTATTGACGGCTACCTGTATATATAGAGACCCGCGTGGGTTTTTATGCGAAAAAAATGTAAAAATTTGAGCTTACCGTGTCCTTTTTGGTTAAAAACTGAAGTTTTCAACAAAGTTTTTAACTAGGATTCATGCGGAAAACATTGTAGACTGTACGAGAAAAAAATTCGGGATTTCGTTTTGGTTGGATAGCTACCACCATTAAAAAGTTTGAGCTTCTAATTTTACTTCAAGATAGAAATATTAAAAATAATTAATTGCATTCCGAAAAAAAATCCTTGGCACTATGTCCAATATGAAAAGAAGTACTGATTGCGCATGCAATAAAAGCAAAATAATTCTTTTATATTATTTTGTGTTAAATAAACATATATATGATTCAGCGCCAATTATTGATTAAAGGATGAGTATCGTTTATGTTCTATCGGCGGTGGAGTATAAAGTTACTTCATTAAGTTCGATAGAAACCATACCATTATGAGTGGTCTGCTTAAATATTAATCATGTGTCGAGGATTCTTTCAAAGAAAACGGAAACGGTTTAGGCTCACTTAAATAAAATATTTTTTTCATGGTAACGAACTATTGTTTTAGATAATTATATTACATTCGCCTTATTATTTATCTGTCGGTCGCCAAGTAATTGAAATGGTGGCCGCCATGTAAACATCTGCCATAAAGTTAAGTGGCGGTCGCCAGATAGATTATTTTCGACACCCTGAAAAATATTTAAGGATTAACTTGAATAGATTTTTTTATGTTATGTAGATATAACACAAAAATCTGAGTGTACTACCCTAAATAAACCGCGAAGCGGTTAATGATGAGAGTACACTGAGATTTCTTTGTTATATCTCTATAACATAAAAAATCTATTCAAATTCATTTCACTAAAATAATCTCTTCAATATTCAAAATTCATTTTGGGAACTTTTTTGTCTATGCAATCATTACGCCGTCATCTTAGCCAATCAGAAGAAACGTTACAAACGGCGATGCCATTTTTTCCTTTATGGACTGATAAAGTACATTTTTAATCCAATGAAAATGCTCGTAACAATCAAAATTGAATTATTTTCCTGTGTGAGCATAATTTCGATTTTCAAAGGAACTGAATTTATTTAATCGAATATGCACCTCATTTGAGATTTCACTGACCTAACACCTTTTGTATTTGGGAATAATTTAATTCAAATGCCAATTTTAGGTATTAATAACCCACAAAGAAAATGATTTCATGACTTTATCACCATTTACATTCGATATGGTTTGAATATTGCTTGCATACATTCATTTTAAAAAGACTTACCGATAGCTTCGGATCATTTCTAGAGGGTGAAAGGTAAAATCTAATTTTTTTATCAACAAAATTATGTCTCAAAACAAGTTCTACCAAAACCAGTATCAATGGTAATGTAGATCAGAACGATTTCTGTCTTGATTATAACACAAAGCTGATATGTTACATGAACACCGTTATATCCCAGGCGTCATTTGTTTATCAATAACTAAAGCAAATTCTATAAATGATGAATGTATTTAAAGCAAGCCAGCTTGATTATTTAAAAATATTGTCATATATATAATAACCACAAACATATTTTGTAATTACATTGGCTATATATCCAACAAAACGACTACATACATAGATCGACATATATATGTAATAATGATATGAAGTATATAATCTAAATTTATTGGTTGAAATTAAAAACAACAATTAATTAATATGTATAAGATAAAAATATTGTGTTTCATGTGTACGTGTATCTTCTAATACATGTACACAACTTTTGCTTGATTTCAATATAGATCTATAATGTTTATAAATATCACCCAAAATGACAATACAATGAATATATCAAATTTAAATATATATCAATCAAAATATATTTCAAATATTATGATGTAATATTACATTGATGTATTGATGTAAAACGGCATAAACAGAGATTCTTTATTATATATTCTGGTTTAAATATCACTAAAATGACAGTACACGCAAATTAGACTCATCAACATTTAATTGTAAAGCTTAATTAACAACTGAGAATTAATTACAACATTGAGCAATAATTGAACTACCACTCTTAGATAAAGATATAACGCTTAACCCAAGGACGTACATGTATATGCACTTATAAATCCATTTGCTAAACCTAATAATAAATGAAAATAAAATCGGACAAATTTGATATAATATGACTTAAAAACAAAGTACATGTAGACCCAGTTACATGTAGCAGCCTATAGGAAGGAAATCTAATTATTTTTAATTAGTTGGCTTTCAAGATAATGTGTATGTTGATCCTCAAAATTAAATAATATAGATCTAATAAAGAATTACAAAAATGAGTTGCATTTTCAATTAATTTCCCATTTGAATATAGATCTAAATATATACAAAGTATTGAATTTTTAAAAATAAATATTTACTGATTTAATTTATGATAATTATGTTTGTTTTGGACTGTCCAGAGTAAAATATTGGTACATTCGTTAAATTTAAAATTTATCAAAAATTCTAAATTTAATTTTATAACATACATGAAACAGTTGTGCTGAAGTTCGAATTCATATTAATTAAAACCCTTCGATGAAAACGTAATTTATTGGCATAAGTGTATGATACCTACACGTAGTTCATGTCTGACGTACACGCTCCTAGCCACTGCTGTGACGACAAATCTTACTCACACGGCAGAAAACTGAACGTGACGTCACAATATACACGCACTCACTGGGCACCACAACACGGAAAACACTCGTCCGCCATATTGGAATAAACAAGCTTGGCTCGCGTAGCAGATAAATACTGTTTTCGTACCGATTTCAAGCTGATTGGTGACAGTTATGTAGCATGTGTTATGGACATTCATTAACAACAGTTATGAGGTAAGCTTGCAACCAAAAACTACATATTTAATATGCATGCAACCTGTTTTTGTTGGGAAGCGCGAACGGCGGCCATTTCTATTTTCAAATTTCTTTGTGCGAGCACATCGTCCAAGCAGTTGAACACTATCTGTTGGAATGGTCGGATTTGGGACTGAAATTTAGACAATTTTAGGTGATTTGCCGATATTATGCAGGTATGAATAATTCTATTGTTGCCTAACTCGATGAATTAAGAACCGGAAATAATAATTCGATGGCGTGCGTCGCTCACCGTCACGTTTCAGCGTTTGGCGTGTCGTGTTGAGAAAATATGCTTGTTTTATTCATACAATTTATCACCCGATCATTGAAATTCATTGTGCTTTATCATCATATTTTTAAACAACATTCCATTGTCGAAATTAATTTCGTTTGCAATAGGTTATAACTCGCCACGAAACGACGTGGTTTGTCTAATGACGTTATCGTACAAAATATGACGTTATCGTAATCGTAGATTAGGCCTAGTCTTTATATTTTCTCTTACAAAAGCCACAAATGGCATTTTAATCAATATGAAAGTAGGCTCACATTCTATGGCTCGTTCCTGGTACACAATGCCCGGTACAGTCATCTCCTGAATGTAAGTAGGTCAACTTGAAATATTGACTTGTAATGATCGTCGCTTTAGATACAACTCAGAACTAAAATAATACTAATCATAGATTAATCTGTTATTCAATTTCTTGATCAGTACAAATTATACTTTAAAATACCAAAGTGTATAATTTTGACAACCAAAAGCAGATTGCTATGGCTGTTAAATTTGTCAGGGGTCCTACATGCTTTGGGTGACAAATGTGTATTTTAGGGTGAGAAAGGATAAATATGCGGAACACATCTAGTATAGCGGACCCCATTTTTTCCGCGAAATATCACGAGTTTATTGACGGCTACCTGTATATATAGAGACCGCGTGGGTTTTTATGCGAAAAAATGTTAAAATTTGAGCTTACCGTGTCCTTTTTTGGTTAAAAACTGAAGTTTTCAACAAAGTTTTTAACTAGGGATCATGCGGAAAACATTGTAGACTGTACGAGAAAAAAATTCGGGATTTCGTTTTGGTTGTTAGCCGAGCACGCGCTGAACATGCGCAATGAGTGATTTTACGGACTTTGATTTTATTTGTAAACACAAGTACACGTGTAGTTTACGATGGTGACGATTCGAATGAATGATTTATGACAGAAATAATGAAAACGTGGCAATATCCATCCACTGGCTTATTGAAATTGGATCATTATTCAGTTTGTCAGGTAAATATTGCTCAACAGAGGAAAATTTGGCGTGGAAAAGACTCAGTGTTAACATGTGCTGGCCATGGTCCAAACATTATCGAAGATCACACTGAGGCCAAAGTTCCTTTCAAACGTCCTAGAATTGTTTTTTTTTAGATATTTCAAATGCTACAAAAACAGTTAAGATGAGTTCAAGATGTAAAATTGAGGTTTTTTTTCTTTTCTTTTCTCGGGGGTTTCACCCCCGAACCCCCGTCGGCTCTTCGAAGCGGTGATTCAAAATGGCGACATATTTACATGACCCGTAGCAACCTCTGACATGCGCACTGATTATTGTGTTTCTAAACTTCCGGGGTCCGCTATACTAGAAACTTCCCAAATATGCAGACGTTTATTCTGTAGATCTATTTGCTTATTACAAACTTATCTTCCCTTGCAAGCTGGTATTAATGATGACGTCATGTGTTTGTGAGCGAAACGTCATGCATTTCATTAGCTGCAATATTGTAGCTCAAAAGACTTTTAGACAGAAAATGGTGTCGTCTTAAGAGCTACAATTGGTGCCTATTACTGCTAATGGAGCAAAGTAATGATTATGCAAACCATTATAAAACGTTTGTTTGCATTTTTATCGTACTTGTTTGATATCGCTTACCTACTAGGCAATAAAACTGAACCACATAAAATATCAAATTCTCGTCGATGCATTATTTTTTTACATAATACATATGAACGTCTTTCTGAAGGGAATTTATACGGCAAGTCCACAAATTGTGAATTTGACGTCTTGTGAGCAGTACGGTAGATATTAAGAATGGTAGTTTAAACTTAGTTATGTTTGTTTTGGACAAAAATAATATGTAAATGCATGTATACGCATAAAATAATTGGAAACCTACAAAAAAGTATAGAAAACTATGCCAGAGTGATTTTCGGAGGCAGTGCTCCACTACGACACATAGGGACCAATTCGTACCCGGCCGAAAGGTATAGTAGGCCGGGTATGTATATTCGTTCTAGCATTTCATAGAAAACGGTGTGAATTTTGCGCACAAAATAATGACGACATTTTGGATGCATACCTTCAAGGGAGGTAACTCTGTAATGGGCAAAGACGGAATTGTCCCCAGACCATTAGCACTGGTTCACCCCTAGGGCTGTAACGAGTATCCGAGTACTCGAGTATTCACGAATTATTGAGAAAGATCGGATACGAATATTCGTTACTCCTGATATTTGTGGATCGCGATCTTTCAAAAGCAAAAAATAATACCTTCTTTAATGCTGTCATAGCTCAAAAATGGAAGGAATGTACACTAAAGTCTGAATATCATCGATGTTTTCACTTTGAAGTAGACCGGAAGTACACAAGAGCTGCGTGAAGTAAAGCTAGCAACATGTTATTTTCGTACCCATGCTTTGATGCAATGTTGTGAATTCTTCATAAAATGATAATGATAAAACATAATTATTGACTTCTAGAGATGTGAAAGATTATTATCGATTTCGTTTTCATTACGGGTCGGAAATATGTAAAAATATGAATATATTATTAGGCAACTGAGTACTGTAGATGTGAACCCCATGTCAAAAACGAAAGGTAGGCTAATTATGGGTCAAAATCATAAATCACCTGATTAAAAATAAAAGCTATAGGCCTAGAACCAAAGTAAATTGTAACTACTCTTATAGATTTTAATTTTTTTTTCTTAATTTCAGTGTTTTTCTGTATTTGACCAAAATAAAAGTAACAATGAAATGTTTTGACATGGTGATTTATGCCTTACCATGATAATATATATACAGTGTACCTGTTCACAAATGGTTTGACTTTGATTCATGCCGTAATTGATGTGCAGTAGTATTTTTGAGATGACATTATTTCAAAATTCAAATGATTTTTTTTTTTTTACAGTTACACTGACTGAATCCTGCTGTACTTCACCTGTAACTCTATTGCTTAATGATGAGGAATGTAAAACTGCTAAAATTGGTTTTATTATCAATCAAACATTTATCAATATATAAGACCATTATTGATTTATCAATAGAAACAGTTTTACTTCAATTGAATCTTTTGCTTGTATTTAACTGGTGATTGGTGGTCCGATCTGTGAATCGTCAACCCTGAATCGTGGATCGGATCAGATCGCCACATGTTAGACAATCCACAGCCCTATTCACCCCTGAACGAATTACAACCAGTTTTAATTTTCTCCAAATGAGTGCAAATTGGATAGAATACGGAAAGTGAGTTAACATAAATATGTACAATCAACACAAAAAGAGGGACTTTGGACAGGGATATACTATAGTTTTATTGACAAAAGTGCCCAGGGGACTCAGAAATTGTTACGTATTACCAGGGTTTTTGTATTAACTGATTCGTACTAAATAGGTAATAAATACAAGGATATTGAATGTAATTTGCAAGCGATTTTAATTCCATTTGTATTAAACAGGGTTTTGTATATATTATTCGAGATGAGTAGGTTGGACTCAGCTGGTGTACATGTGTATTCTTTGGGACAAGTTTGGTAGCTATATATAGCTAGAAAGAAAAACTGTAACTGTATTAACCCACCATCATCAGATGTAGGTTCCCCTAGAGCACATGGAGTGTGATCGGAAAAACAATATGGCCACCAGGCAGCCATCTTGGAATTTGGCAGTTGATGTTTGTTACTGCTAAAATATGGTGGTGCCAAGATTCTTCTTGGATCTCTTTTTAGCCCACCATCATCAGATGGTGGGCTATTCAAATCGCCTTTCGTCCGTGGTCCGTCTGTCCTTCCATCCATCCGTCCGTTAACATTTGTTGTTACCACTATTTCTCAGAAAGTACTGAAGGGATCTTTTTTAAATCATCTGTAGGTTCCGACAGGCGGCCATCTTGGATTTTGATAGTTAAAATTTGTTACCGCTATTTCTCAGAAAGTACTGAAGGGATCTTTCTCAAATTTCATATGTAGGTTTCCCTTGGAAAGTTGTTGTGCATATTGCATTTTGGGATCGATTGGTCAACAAAATGGCCGACCAACTGCCATCTTGGATTTTGGTAGTTGAATTTAGTAACCACAATTTCTCTGAAAGTATTGAAAGGATCTCTCTCAAATTCCATACGTAGGTTCCCCTTAGCCCTTTGTTGTGCATAATGCATTTTGGGACTGCAGCTGAAAGGTCAACAAAATGGCCGACATGCATGTCGGCCGCCATCTTGGATTTTGATAGTCAAAGTTTGTTATTGCTACTTCTCAGAAAGTACTAAAGGAATCATTCTCAAATTTTCACATGTAGGTCCCTCTAGATCTAGGGCCTTAGTTGTGCATATTGCGTTTTGAGACTTATAGGTCAACAAGATGGCCACCTGGCAGCTGCCATCTTAGATTTTTAGGTCATCTGACCCGAAGGGTCAGGATGACCTATTGTCATCATGCACCGTCCGTTGTCGTGCACCGTGCGTAAACTTTTCATTCAAACGACTTCTTCTCAATACCCAAAAGGCCCAGGTTAATGAAATTTGGTCTGTAGCATGCTGGGATGAATGGCTACCAAGTTTGTTCAAATGAATGACCTTAACCTTCATTCAAGGTCACAGAGGTCAAAAAGGCTAAAATCTTTAAACGACTTCTTCTCAAGACCCAGAAGGCCCAGGGTACTGATATTTGGCCTGTAGCATGCTGGGATGAAGGGCTACCAAGTTTGTTCAATTGAATTATCTAGACCTGCATTTAAGGTCACAGGGGTCAAATAGGCTAAAAATCCTTTAAACATCGTCTTGTGAATAATTTAGAGGCCTAGAGACCTGATATTTGGCTTGTAACATGCTGGGATGAAGGGCTACCAAGTTTATTCAATTAAATGACCTAGACCTGCATTTAAGGTCACAGGGGTCAAATAGGCTAAAAATCCTTTAAACATCGTTTTGTGAATAACTTAGAGGCCTAGAGACCTGATATTTGGCTTGTAACATGCTGGGATGAAGGGCTTTCAAGTTTGTTCAAATGAATGACCTTGATCTTCATTCAAGGTCACAGGGGTCTAATAAGCGTAAATCTTTAAACGACTTCTTCTCAAGAACCAAAAGGCCTAGGATACTCATATTGAGCCATCAGCATGCTGGGATGAAGGGCTACCAACTTTCTTCAAATAAATGACCTTGACCATCATTCAAGGTCACAGGGGTCAAATAAGCCAAAATCTTAAAACAAGTTCTTTAGAATAACTAGGAGGCCTAGAGACCTGATATTGGGCATGTGGCATGCCAGGATGAAGGGCTACCAAGTTTGTTCAAATGAATGACCTTGATCTTCATTCAAGGTCACAGAGGTCAAATAGGCTAAAATCTTTAAACGACTTCTTCTCAAGAACCGAAATGCCCCGAATACTCATATTGGGCCTGCAGCATGCTGAGATGAAGGGCTACCAAGTTTGTTCAGATGAATGGCCTTGACCTTCATTCAAGGTCACAGGGGTCAAATATGCTAAAATCTTTAAACAACCTCTTGAGAATAACTAGGAGGCCTAGAGACCTGATATTGGGCCTGTTACATGCTGGGATGAAGGGCTACCAAGTTTGTTCAAATGAATGACCTAGACCTTCATTCAAGGTCACAGGGGTCAAATATGCTAAAATCTTTAAACAACTACGTTGTATTGCGCTAATAGTCAGATGACCGTTAAGGTCCATGGGCCTCTTGTTATAGTTAAAGATTGTTATAGTTATTTCTCAAAAAGTTCTGACGGATCTTTCTCAAATTTCATATGTAGGTTCCCTTAGGGCCCCAGTTGTGCATATTGCAATTTGAGACTGATTGGTCAACAAAATGGCCGACCGACTGCCATCTTAGATTTTGGTAGTTGAAGATTGTAACCACTATTTCTCTGAAAGTATTGAAGTGATCTCGCTCAAATTCTATACGTAGGTTCCCCTTAGCCCCTTGTTGTGCATAATGCATTTTTGGACTGATAGGTCAACAAAATGGCCGACAGGCGGCCATCTTGCATTTTGACAATTAAAGTTCGTTACCACTATTTCTCAGAAAGTACTGAAGGGATCATTCTCAAAGGAGAAGGTACGTTAAGACTCGAATATGGCCTCAAAGTTAATTCTCCATAAAGAACAACATATTTAGCCATACAACAGCTGAATACGTTTGCTAACACATTAAATCTCGAAAATATCCCGCATGTGCCAATTATATTCACTATGATGTTCTCAACATGCAGTTTCCCGCCATTTTTCACAAAAATCCTTGAAAAATCATACTTTTTGAGTAGTTTTCTCTAAAAATGAATGTGGCCGCCTTCGTGGAGCAGAAAGAGATTTTCACACATTGTGTATCGTGTATGTACAGTGGAACCTCCCAAAACCGAACCTTCTCAAAACCGATCACCTCTAGAAACCAAACATGGATGTCATGTACAGAATGAATTCCTCTTTATTAATAGTATATAAAACTTCCCAAAACCGATCCCTCCCAATTCCGAATACCGGACCGATTTTTAGATCGGAATAGTCAAATGTAACTAAAATACACTTCTGAAAACCGGCCTTACCTGATCGACACCAATAGATTGCATTGAGGTCTGATCAACCGACCGTGAAATACACACATACCTGTACCACAGTTGTTGCATGCCATGTCCTTGGGCATGTATACAGATGTGAAGGCTATAGGTACACGGTAATTATACCGGAGATGGTGGTGTAATTATTTAATCATGCATGCCTATTTTTTAGATATCTAACGAAGGTCTACCATGTGCACACGGTTTGTTTACTGTAGGAAAACAAGCAGAGCTAGTAATAAAGAGAAAGTTTCGTATTCAAATCACACGTTGTTTTTTTTATTTACATATGTAGTTGTCGGATAACGTAAATTATCTGTATGAAGAAGCCGAAGCCATGTATTGTTTTAGAAAATGGCTATGTCATATAATGACCGCATCGACTGATCATCGTGTAATAAGACCATATAATTTGATTCTTGACGTAACCAGAAGCAATCGGTTGTATGTAGGTTGCAGATGAGAACATCCCAAAGAACATTCACGCAACTAACTAACTAAACTACGTTTATAAGCGGTAACAAAGTAAAGTTTGCTGTAATCCATTCCTTTTAAACGTACGATTCTCTCTTTTGTGATAACATTCACATTAACAATCAATATTGGTCGGTTTTAACGAACACTAGGCATACATGCGGTGCACTAATGTAAAAAACTACTTCCGATTGATTAAATCCGGATCGTGATGATCGGTATTCGGTTCACTTCTCCAAACCGAACCCTCTCTAAACCGGCCGAAATTATATGCACCAACCATGATCGGTTTCAGGAGGTTCCACTGTAATTACGCATATCCATGCAAAATGTAAAGTTGCTCCAAGGTGGCAGCCAAATCCATTTCAAGCCTTTTATAACCTAAAGATGATGAATTTCTAGCAAAATTTGGCGAGAAGAGGAAAATCATCAATTTGATGACGTCATAGGTGGGACACATCATGTACATGGTTATGAAAAATTATGTTTTGATGAATGGCAAGTATGAGAGTATTTATTGATATGAAATTGATGGGGATCAGAGTTAATTTTTTGCGGCCTGAAAAATTAAGGCCGAATACTGGTCCTATCATATCTTCTCCTTTCACATGTAGGTCCCTCTATATATATAGGGCTCTAGTTTTGCATATTGCATTTGGTAAATGATTGGTAAACAAGATGGCCGACCTGCCGCCATCTTGGATTTTAATAGTTATCGCTATTTGTCAGAAACTACTGAAGGGATATCTCTCAAATTCCATACGTAGGTTCTCCTTGGGCCCTAGTTGTGCATAATACCTTTGGGACTGATCGGTCAACAAGATGCCCAACTGACCGCCATCTTGGATTTTACCGCTGTTTCTCAGAAAAAGTAATGAAGTGATCTATCTTAAATTTCATATGTAGTATGTTTGAAAAAGTTTGAAAAGCAGGTAAAGATCCCTCTTTCCATTTTCAGACATAGATCATTCTTTGGTGGGTGCCAAGATCCCTCTGGGATCTCTTGTTATTGATTCAAATTGACCTTTCGTCTGTGGTCCGTCCTTCCACCTATTAGCAATTCCTGTTACCGCTATTTCTTAGAAAATACTGAAGGGATCTGTCTCAAATTTCATTTGTAGCTAGTAGTGCATATTGTGTTTTGGGACCTATCGGTCAACAAGATGGCCAACAGACAGCCATCTTGGATTTTGATAGTTGAAGTTTTGTTACCGCTATTTCTCAGATTGAGAAAGTACTGAAGGGATCTGTCTCAAATTTCACATGTAGGTATGTATACTCCTTGGGCCCTTGTTGTGCATATTCCAATTTTGGACTGATCAGTTAACGAGATGGCCGAGGGACAGCCATCATGGATTTTGACAGTTGAAGTTTGTTATCACTATCTGATATCAGAGAGTACTGATCAATGATGGGAATGGATCTTTCTCAAATTTCATATGAAGGTTTCCCTAAGGCCCTTAGTTGTGCACATTGCATTTTGGGACAGGCAGCCATCTTGGATTTTGATATATAGTTGATGTTTGATAAGCAGAGAAAAGATCCCTCATTCTAAATTGTCAGACAGAGATTATTATTTGGTGGGCACCATGATCCCTGTGGGATTTCTTGTTTGCGAAGTATGATAAAAAAGCTAGGGTTGGAGGTAAAAACTAGAAAAGGTAATTATATGTACTTTCAACAATTGTCATCATAATCTGTCTGTCGTTGTCTAACACCTGATCCTACGTGCGTCTTTGTGTGTTGTACATGTGGGTACTGGCATTTAGCCTGTAGCCATATGCTGGGGTGAAGGCTTAGGGGAACCAAGTTTGTTCAAATGAATGACTTTGATCTTCATTCAAGGTCACAGGGGTACCGGTCAAATAGGCTAAAATCTTTAAATAACATTTATCAATAAGTAAGAGACCTAGCTGACCTGATATTGATCATGAGTCTGAAGCGCAGGGACCTGGTATCAAGGGTATGAACTCGGCGGTCGAAAAAAACCGACCTATTTTATCAAAACTGTGATTATTTTAATAAATGTGTTCTATACAACATTGAAGGATATCTTACCTTAAAGAGAAATAATTTATCTTTCCATTGAGTGCTTGGTGAGTAAAATTGACGAAGTATTGACGAAGTTATGGCTTGATGAATCAGGAAATTTACGAAAAATATGCTAGGTAGACATTTCCCTGTCCGGTCGAAATGTCGTCTCGGCTCTAATGGGTACCTCAAAAACCAAGCCAAAATCACAAAATCTACGCTTGTGGTGGTAAACAGTACCCATAACTGTGTTCATCCACAATCTCCTTTGGAGGTGTCATGACCCGTACTTTGTAGAAACTACATTTAAACATCGTGTAGCTAACTTACTTTAACCGTCACCGCCATGTTCATTTGTTCTTCGGTCCGTTTTTCTCGACCGCCAAGTTCATACCCTTGATACTACAATATATATACATATATGTATACTGTTGGTTAAAAATTTTCGTGCCAGGTCCCTGTGGTCTGAAGCATGCTGGGATGAAGGGCTACCAAGTTTGTTCAAATTAATTACCTTGACATCCATTCAATGTCAAAGGGTTCAAACTGGCTAAAATCTTTACACAACGTCTTGTCAATAAGTGAATTTTATAACTAATCCATGGCCAATCACAAATGATTTGATTAATTATATGTCTTTATTTGTGTTGTTATTAATCACTTGAAGGTGATAACCCTGTCAACATGTACAGATTTGTAGGAATTCGATAGTACTGTATACTTATACCGTGTTGTATACCAATACACATTAGTCAGATGACATATCATATCTATGATGAGGTCCCGTTGAGGCCAATGGCCTCTTGTTCTTATATAATTAACAATTAGTAGGTTGTCCTCAATCTATTGTTTTATGAATCAATGCTAGTGACTGGTAACTTTGTCCATTAACCCTGTACTACTGCCGTCTCATTCAGCAGAAAGAGTCAACCAAAATGTTATATTATTGTTATTGTTATTATTTATTATATGTAATTATATTTTTACACAAAATCAGAACTTTTTGTACAGATGATTCTGTCTGTATTATTGGAAGAAAGTAAAGATGAAAAATTCTTTGATCTTTATATTATTTCAGACAGGACATATGATGGGGGTCAGATGATGTTCATACCTTACCATAGGGATGATATTGGAGAGTGGGGCTCTGCCTACAGATCCTGTCATGTTGTCACAGTTACCTCCCCTGGCTGTCGATTCCATGACACAGGTAAGTCATATCCTTCGATTCTCACTTATAAATCCGTAGTCATATTTAACAAAGCTTTCATAACTAGTAATTGTGCAATCACATACATCTGTACTAGTCACTGATAAATTATTTTAATATTTATGCATTAGATATATGTTTACAGTAAATACTTTTTGATATAAAGTGGAATTATTGAAGTTGAAAAATGCTTTTAAAATAATTATCCAGATTTCAATACATATTACAATGGCAAAATACAATGTAAAAATGTATCAATATTATCCAGATTTCAGTATCTTTACAAAGACAAAAAATGCATGCAGATTAGCTAATGATGAGCTAAAACTATCTAATGATCTTAAATTGTGACTACTTTTTATGTCAGATCCTTTTCACTGACAACAAGGGACCAAATGCTCTGTTAGCTGTTTTCAGTATTATGGCAACCACAAAGTTCAAGTGACTTTCTTCTGAACCCTTTTATGTTTTGACTAATAATCTGTGTAAATGTATTTTAAACATTTTCAGATACAACTAACAGAGTTTATCCCCCAACTGGTGACGCTAGTTACTGGTAGACAACACCCTCTGTTTGGGAAGAGTCAGTACCGCCCAGACTGGTGGCCTCAGGATGTGGCTTGGTCATGGCCGCACTCAGAAGACCAGGATAATCTAAAAATCAACAATGATCTTGATCAGGATAAGGTGATCAATTGTCAATGACCTGTTTCCAAAATAAAGAAACATCAGACTAGAGACTTATTGATCCACAAATTATATATATAACTAGCAGTTAAGTGGATAAGACAAGAGAAAAAATCTTCAGCCTTCACTGACTTGTCACTAGTTTTACCCTGAAGAGATTTCTCAGTGCTTTTGAAATACCCATGATAACATCATAGTGAAAATGCATCCTTTTCTTTTGTGTGTGGTAACAAAAATCATTCCTTGTCATTTGGTTGTGACAAAATCTCAAACCTTGGAGGGATTATCCAACCTGTGGCAAGTCATAGATGAGCTATTGACATATTGCAATTGGCACATCCCAAGGCAGGGAATATTCTATTAGTCATGATGGTAGAGGGTTGAACTGTGAGAATCCCAAGTGTCTTGCTAATGCTTTCAACTTCTCTTTTCAGTTAAAAACAGAAATGCTGCGAAAAATCGTAACAAGCTGTTACAAGCATCTTGATCAAGAGAATCTTCTTCAAGCAGCAAGTCTTCCCCCGGAAAATAAAGGCCAGAAATCCCCTGTCAGTAGAGTGCTGGTGAGTGTGTTAAATCAGAAAGTCACTGCCCTCCAGGCACCACCTGTCGTCCAAGTTATGGTGAGTGACCTGTTACATAAGATTGTATATAAACAGAATCCCCATTGTCTGCTGAATATTGGTGAGTTATAAGTGAGAACCTTTCCTTCCCTGTGTTGGGTGTATTAAATACCATCCTGTCACTTGAATGTTGTTTTGTTAACATAGATGAACTACTGTAAACCAATCTATAAATTTGACGGATTAAATACACGAAAATGGTTCAACTACAAGTGATATTTGTAAACTTCTCTTCCAATATCTTATGTTAATCAGGTTCTTCGTGTCACCTGAGTGTAGAATCCTCATGTCACCTGAGTGTAAAATCCTTGTGTCACCCGAGTGTAGAATCTGTGTGTCACCCGAGTGTAGAATCCTTGTGTCACATGAGTGTAGAATCCTTGTGTCACCTGAGTGTAGAATTCTTGTGTCACCTGAGTGTAGAATCCTTGTGTCACCTGTGTGTAGAATCCTTGTGTCAACTGAGTGTAGAATCCTTGTGTCAACTGAGTGTAGAATCTGTGTTTCACCTGAGTATAGAATCCTCATGTCACCTGAGTGTAGAATCCTTGTGTCACCTGAGTGTAGAATCCTCATGTCACCTGAGTGTAGAATCCTTGTGTCACCCGAGCGTAGAATTCTTGTGTCACCCGAGTGTAGAATTCTTGTGTCACCTGAGTGTAGAATCCTTGTGTAACCTGAGTGTTGTAGAATCCCTGTGTCACCTGAGTGTAGAATCCTTGCGTCACCTGAGTGTGGAATCCTTGTGTCCCCTGAGTGTAAAATCCTTGTGTCACCTGAGTGTAGAAACCTCGTGTCACCTGAGTATAGAATCCTCGTTTCACCTGAGTGTAGAATCCTTGTGTCACCTGAGTGTAGAATCCTCTTGTCACTTGAGTGTAGAATCCTTGTGTCACCTGAGTGTAGAATCTTTGTGTCAACTGAGTGTTGTGATATATCAGAATCCTCGGTATAACTTACACATTCGACCTACTTCATTTTATAGCTATATGCTATCAAATCGGATTCTTGAAAATGTGGAATCATTGAATAGTTTTTGTTTCAGTTTTCATAAGAAATGTAGAACAATAGTTTGATGTAATAGTTTGCTTCATGTTTATTGGTGCTGTAAAAAATTGCTTCATGGAATTCCTTTTAAATCCAAAGTTCATGATCTTTTTGGTGCCGTAAATTACCTCGTAATACTACTCCTGAGTGTTAAATCAGAATTGAATCCTTCTGTTAAATCAATTTTCATGTGATAGATTTGAACACTTTCACACATTTAATTACTTTTTGCATATTTTTAACACACAATCATCAGATGGTGGGCTATTCACATCGCCTTTCGTCCATGGTCCATCCATGAACAATTATTGCTATCGCTATTTCTGAGAAAGTACTGGAGGGATATCTCTCATCCGTAGGATCCTATTTCATATGTAGGTTTGTTCTCCTTTATATATACTACATTTTAAGACTAATCAGTCAAGAAGGTGGCCATTAGGCAGTCATCTTGGATTTGACAAATGAAGTTTTGTTTATCGCTAATTCACAGAAAGTACTAAAGGGATATCTCTTAGATTTCATTCAAAGGTTCCCCTTGATGATGCCTAGTTATGCTTATTGCATATTGAGACTGGTTGTGCAATTGAAGTTTGTTATCACTATTTCTAAAAAAAAATTCTTAAGGTATATATCTCTGAAATTTCACAAGGTATAGCTAGGTTCCTGTTGGTACCTAGATATGCACATTACATATTGGTATTGATCAAAATTCAAGACGGCCGACAAACAACTATCCCGGATGTTGACAATTGAACTTTGTTGTTGCTATTTCTCAGAAAGTAAGGAAGAGATTTTTTTTCTTCTGAAACTTGATTTGAAATGTAGGTTCACTTTTTCCATATACATGTACAATCAAACCTCGCCTATGAAGTCCCAACCAGAGGACATGGGAAAAAGTGGACTTAATTGCTAAATGGTCTTTATACACAGGTCAAATTGTATTATAAGTGTTAATTTGGTATCCTAAAAAGTGGTCTTATTATGCAAGTGGTCTTTATACAGAGGTGGTTGCTAAGGCTGCGGGGTTAACTGTATATATATAGTTACACATATATATATCACAATCTGGGACTGATAAGAAAAGAACATGGTGTGTATTTTGATAATTGAAGTATTTAGTTGCTATGTTGACTTTGTATGTAGTTTCCTTGTGTGTATCAGATGCTAAGGAAGAGGGAAGTAAGTGAAAAGCAGAGAAAATATCTAGACCATCCTTCCTTTTACCAACATATAGATCATTCAATGGTGGACGCCAAGATGCCTCTGGAATCTCTTGTTCAGAATACCCTTAATTGACTTATCAACATTCATTGTTTAGAAATGTAATCTTACTGTGAGATGATACCAAATTAATCATTAAATGATTTAAATGGGACTAATTCTTGTACCACCTGATACCCGATGTTTGTGCAGGACTAGTATCTCCAGTGGTGATGGAACGTAAGTCTTTGTAATCTTTCCGCTGAAATGACGTTGGCACGGGATATTATCCATCACCAATCACAGGTATCTTGTGGTACGTGAATTAATACCATTGTAATTGAACTTCAATATTACTGAAAATGTAGCAAAGATTATTGAAAATGGAATATAATCTGTTCAAGCATTGATAAACATTTTCTTGTTGTAGTTTGAACATGATGGAAACCAGAATGCTGTTAGTTCTCAGGAAAGTCCTAAAGCATCTGTCACTCCAGGTATTTATGCTGTAAAACTTTAAATGCCTTGACTATTTCTGTTGACTATATTACATCACAATTTCACTTATACATGTAACTTTATATTCGTAGAGTATTCAAGGCCTTCCATCATTACAATTAGTGTTGGGCTAATTTTTCGCTAAAATTGGTAATGATCAATCGAGAGGTATGATGGTGATACCAATTAAAACTTGCCATTGTCACTAGTTCTAAATGATCATCTGTTTTACATTTATATATTTACATTATCTAATTTAAGTCATATGTTGCCATGTTTGTGACAGCTTGTTGTATATTTCAGCTGCCCCACAGGAGGAGAGTCCTACTCAGAGCAATAACCCTATCTGGGTGTGTTTCCTTTGTGCCAAACAATTCACCAATCAGGATGATCTCATGGTTCACCAGGATAAGTGTGAGAGTGAGGAGGAAGAGAGACTCTCGAACTTACCTGTCACGCCACAAACTCAGCTCACGTCAAATACCCTCCCACAGGTAGTCCCTCAGGGTCAACATGTACGCATGGCCCAAACACGTGTGGTCCCAACTTGCTTAGTACAGCGCAGAAGGAGACGCTTTAAACCTGAGATATATATTCCTCCACCAAAGGATGTGTTTATAAAAGAACTGTACCTACGGGAGAAACCAAGAGACAACAGTGAACCAGTCGTTAAAGACGAACATGTCGATAGTGACTGTGAGATTATTGACGTGGAGATGGACACTACGCCTGTCACTCCACGTACACCCAAGTCGCTGATGTCACAACTGAGTCGGGATGTCGAGAGTAGTCACAGAAAACGCCAGCTCAGCTTCTCTGGGCATCAGAGTGACTCTGATAGCGGCGGGGAATTTACAACAAAGGAATCTAAGCCAGCACCTGCTATCTGTTCTCTGCTGCTTAATATTGATCTCAGCTCCCCTCTTGGTCACCGAGTGAAAAAACATCTAAAAGTTGACAACACTATTCCCATTATTAGCAAGGCAGACATTTACTGTAGGGGTTATGAGAAAAATAACTTCTTTGACAAGCTAAGACAGAGGGAAGTTTCATATCCATGTTCATTTAAGAAGAAAAGAAAGCATGTGTTTTATCATAGAATGAATTTTACTAAATCACAAAGACGCGAATTTATGATTACACAAAAGACAGGTTTAAATCGAAGAAGTCGTAAACTCTTTAGGCAAATGGATCCGTGTAAAGTGTTGCTGGAGCACATGGACCCAGCAGAGGTCAAGGAGTGGCTGAGGTGGAAACCTAAGCCACTTATGCCCAATTACTATCAGCAGGCTAGATATGCTCAAGCTGTATTTTCCAGAACCTCAGCAAATGCTAGACATTTCAGTGAGGAGGCGATACAGAGAGCTATTTCAAAGCCATTGTGTGGCCCTCTGTCTGCAAAGATCAGGCACATGAACCAAAGTCTTGCCTCAATGGCAAAGATGGGTCCAAGGTCTTGCATGATAACCCAGGTCGTGAAGAATCCTGATGGTTCAGAAACCATGAGAATGGTGCAACATCAGAACTCAGTGTATCGTCCTGTGTACAGGTCCCAGGCCGCACTGGCTAGTCGCAGGAAGCAAAACTTTGAGAGTGAAAGACTTGTCCGATCAAAAGATGAAATAGAGATTATAGACTTGTCTTCGTCTGACGAGGAAAAAGAACCTGAAGTCCGAAAACCTGTTAAAGCAATTCATAGAACCAATATACTGTCCAAGGTATTTAGGCCCTCTGGTACGTTCCAGCCACGTCCCTCTGGTAGTGGACTACAAAGTAACTCAGTCCTAAACAGACCTCAGCCATATGTACATATCCCAACTACTACTCCCAAAGGATTCAGTATTCATTCCTCCCCTCCAGGGGCTCGTACATGTAAGGAGCTTCAGCAACCCTCCCAGGGACATGTAGGATCACAGATTGCCGAGTTCGGGGCACTAGGTCAGGGTTTAGTGATGAAGTCCTCTAGTCCGAGTCCTGGTCTGAAAATCAGCTCTGTGTATAGTCTGCAGGATTCACAGTCAGAGCAGACTAAGGATAATACAAACTTTACTACTATACGATACCAGTCGGGTGTGATGAACTCTGCTGGCCATAGACCAAACCTGTCTAGACCACCGGCTAACAGACCACAGTTAAGTCATCCTAGGCCAGGACTACAGGGACCCCCTCGGCTGGTGAGAGGCCCCAGACCGGGACTACAAGGACCCCCTGGGCTGGTGAGAGGCCCCAAGCCAGAGCCTGTCAAAACTTCCGTCCAGAAAATGGAGGTGGCAGGTAAAAACAATGACAAAGAAATGGTGGATGTTATCTGTATTGATGACGACGAAGATTAAATAAGAAATGGTCAGTGACCACAAAGAGTGCAAAACTTCATAGCAGCATTGTGTCATTGATGCAGAATTTCAGCAGATTGTATGTGGATGATAGTGTACATAAATGATATCTATTTGTCCTTTATGTGTGTTGAATTTTTGTCCTCTAAGAGAAGTTTTGTTTCTGTATTAAAATGTACTAGTCACTATAGCTTGCTACTGTGAGGAGTCTACTGATGTTGAAGAGTATTTAGTTTTCAGTACCTATTCTCAATTCATGACAAAACCTGTCGTATCTCTTGAGCTCAAAAACTTATGTTATTAATTATAAAGTTACTATGCAGCTGACAACCACCTATGTCTATATATTAACAGTACAATTTTGGACTATAATATTTTTCTGAAAGACTAAATGGTATCGTTAACTACACCACGCAAAGCCTAGCCTAACCAAAGATATCTCAAAATTGAAGAAAAATAATGAAATCTGGAGAATAATGCTGAAATACTTGTACATGTAAACATATGCATATATGGACTGGTCATACAATAAAGTGATTTTCGATATCAATATTCCTTTGAAAAGGTTATTGTTAAAGGTCACAGACTGATCGTAGTTCTCAATCATTGAACCTGCTCTGTTTATCGAATAGTATTCCCCTTGTTGTCTATGAATTAAATGAAAATAAATTACTTCATACACAAAAGTTAAAAACGAAAGCTTTGTGTTGGAAACTTTAATGGTATACTAATGCTGTTCTCTGTGTATGAAGTTGCAGAGTAACTTTAATTGATGCCTTCGTGTCGGTTAAAACAATTTTGTCTTCTCTGGTGGAATTTCAGTAGTCAGTTGTATTAACTGTACAATATGGGATATTTGATAGATAAATATGATACATTACTGACTACTCTGTACTATTTAACAAGAAAGTGTTTTTACGTACTTTTTTTTTTAATTTTAGGCTTCAAAATAATTCTGTTTGAACAAAGTTTGATGGTAATTAGTAATTTAAAAGAGCATCATTAGCCCCACTCATTTGGATTGTAAGATGGAGGCGAATGTACGTAGATGATCCATGTACTTGTGAATGTCTAGTGGTACTCACAGCTCAAGCATAGATACTCCCATAGCAGGATATAAACAAAGTATACACAACATTATCTGTTAAACAGTACATAGAAGAGCCTTTGTCAGTTGTTTTTGGCAAACTTCTGATCGGTGCTGTTGTAATTTGTTCAGTGGTATCTTTTGAACATACCATATTCCACCCAATAAGTGTCTATGTCCCTAGGTTTTTTGGGCCTTACTTCTTTTACCCAGGCATAAGACCAAAACTATCAAAACTATATTGGTTTGCAATAATTTCGTCTTTCTAAGCACCTTTAGTTTTTTAATTTTTTTTAAACGCCCTGGGCCTTATTGGGTTGAATACGATTATTGACAATGGAAGTTAAAAATCAAATACATGTAACTGCATGATCAGGTATTAAAATGTGCAGTAAGCATAGGCTGCTTCATTTATTCTTTCATTGATTGTAACCTCTATATTGCCATTGGCATCAATTTCAAATATTTTGTCTTCATGCAAAGCAAAGAAATCTTTTAATTTGAAGTATCCAGGATGGTGCATCAAATGAAGACCTGTGTTCAAAGTATACCATCCCATTATATAGTGCTAATTAATTGTGGATAGGATAATATGAATTAAACTGCTGTCACAGTTCTAGGGCTAGCTATAGCTTGGTACACAAGTGGCAATAAACAGACCATATGTTGTGTTGTAGCTAAAAGAACTATCTTACCTTTTTACAAATTTATAGACCTGCATGTACACCATCATAGTAAATTACTTGTAGTACTATTTATAATTCAATGTGAATTGTGGGAATGATTTTGAGTAAATTTCAATAAGTCTGTTTCATTCACTGATATAGCTTACATTTTACATGTAAAGATGTTTATCTTTTGACTGTATCTTGACCCCATTTAATGTGCTATCCAACTATTATTTGTAATATATTAATCTTTCTTTTCTTTTTTTTTTCAGTAATTTAAAAAAAAGTAGGCAACAATCTTTAATTAAAGGATTAATCATGAATTATTTAGTTAATATAATTTATATACAAATGTACTAAAAAATAGTATTAACAATTGTAGTATTTTTCTTCTTCATTTCATTTTTTTAAAGATAATTTCTGATCTACTATATTTTTAACAGGTGAATGGTATGCAAAGAATGCATGATGTTTTGTACACAGTGCTCATATTTACGTTTTTACCTCACTTTACCAATATTATCACCAATTTGTTTAAAGTTAATTTTATAAGTTTAACATTCTGTCACTCCCTCTAGAAGACGTATGATGTGCAACATATCCATTTGATTTATTGAGATATGGATTGTATTTTCTAATACCTTTATACCTTAAATGATTTTGTGTGAATGGATTTTAATGAGTGAATTAGCTATCACCTATGCAGAGATTGTGATTGAATGTTTGTTAAAAAAAGTTTTGAGAATGCTCATCATTTGAATACAATGTCCTAACATAAAACCACTTTATATAGCCTACATTACATGCATTGAAGTTACCTGTTAGTCTATACCCCTCTATTTCCCTTGAAGTTACCTGTTAGTCTATACCCCTCTATTTTCCCTTGAAGTTACCCGACGGTCTATACTCGTCTCTCAACTATTTATTTTCTTTTCTCTAAGGATACAATCAGCTAATACTCTATCCTTTTTTGGGCAGATTCTTCATTTATATCACATAAGATACCTTACCTTTTTTCTGACTATATATAACTAATAATATTCACTTTCTTCATACTTTCTACCATTTCGATCTGGTAACCATATTGGCTTCAAAATGTACCTATCACTTCAATTGGAAACAAACTTTCCCATCATTGGTTTAGAAGACTTATGGAGTATGAAAGGTCATACAAAATGTTTCACATGCACCCCTTTTAGATTATTAGCATCGTAAAGAGAGTACTTGTGTGTACAGAGAAATTTCTGCTTCTACTAAAAACAGTTTTGAGTGATGTGCCAATATATATTGCCTTATGTGTGTAAACACAATAAAAAAATGTTTCAAAGATTGGTTCTGTGTCAAAGCCACTGTCCCATTATGGTAGCAGAATCCACTGATGAGGACAAACATATGTTTACTAGATGATTTAGCGTGATAAGTTGCATTGTAAGATATAAAGTTTCGAAGATACTTCATGAATTGATGCGGAAATGAAATTCATTTAGTTTTTAGGTATCCTATTTTAAAGTCCCAGGTCTTGACAATATATTTCCAAATCAACTCTCTTAAGTAGGTGTGGTAACTCATTCTCCAAGCATATAATGCTAGATGTTGTATGGTTGAAGTGGTGGGCCTGTATGCTGCTGTTAACTCTCTGTACATAACTATGTTTTAATTGTAGGAATAGTGGTCGTATGTAAGGTAGAATCATGTTTGTGTAAATTAAGTGTAATATAGTTAGCAATGGAATCACCGATATGTACATAAATGGTGACTTGTGACCACGCCCATATTCTGATGAGGTTTGGATTACAAATGTTCTTGTAAGGAGAATAACAAACAAAAAAACAATAAAGAATATTGAATTTGCTAAAAGGCATTTACAGAAATGTTACATGTTTTCTTATTTTTACCTTCAACAGTGATGTCTGTTACCCTATCTGGATAACACACAAAACGACATCTATTCTGTATAATAAGATTCTTAAGCGCGGGGCAGATTGAATGTCACAAAGAACAAATTCAACAGTAGAACTGTGGATACATGGAACAGTTTACCTGAAAATGTGGTATCTGCAATGACTCTGAACTCATTTAAGTCAAGCCTGAACAAGCACTGGCACAATGAGCCCTCTAAATTTACTCCTACATGTTTTTAATGTTACTTGATTGGACAACTATTGTATACAAGGATACGCCTCCAGAAGCCATTGAGCTTACAACGGTGTTAATTTACATAATTACAAATTACATTATAAATCTTAGACTGACAAGTAAACAAGTGTCTAGTTTGGAGGCTAACAATCCGGAATTATAACTGAAGTTAACTCATTATACATTAACAATTCAATGCAATCCCTAAGAAGTAATTATGAAATTAAAACAAGCCTGAAGGAATGTTAGAAGTGGATTATTTAACCTTATCTGACATACACCGTCAGTCACAAAGCTCAGTGTCCATACATACTACTGGCTGCACTGGATAGCTGACGGACCTTAATTGAAAAATGACTACATAAAATCAATTTTATACTATTATCTTTTCATGTAACTTTTGAATTCAAGTTCGAGCTCTTTCATAAAATTATGTAAACATTAATTTGTATCTCACAAAAAGTTGTTTTTATATAGTAATCGTGGTTTTAATAGTAATTGTATATTAAAATACAAAAGTCGATGTGTTTATTAATTCTTTATTATAATTACTGGTTATCAAACTTAAACAGAGTAAAACTATAAATTTTAGCTATATATATACCGTAGCACTTGGCTAAGGGGCAAACCATACACACTGTAGAACATGCATATTAATAGCCAGTACTACTCCTACACGTGTATTATGAGGTCTTATTCCACCTGATTACATTTGGTGGTCACACGACGCAATGTTAAAAAGTATCTCATCGTGTAAACCTCTAACATTGTTAGAGTAATTTAAAACATGATCCACAAATTATACGTATCTTTAATTCACACCTTACAAAGTTGACATATATATACTTGGTACATAATAGTCTTTGTATGTCATCACAGAATTTTATATTCTTATTGCTAAATTGCAAGGTTTTCGAAGGTTATAAAGTAATTTCAAATGTTAAAAGTGTTATTTTGTATTTGTATATTACAGAGTTATCTGTCCATGCGTGTAGGTATTGATTGTGCATCATGTTTGCGATTGTAACATCATACTTTTCAGAGAATGCAACGTAAATTTAGCCCACAAATTAATGACGTCACAAGGGATACCTACACACAAGGGAGCTAACTCTGTAAAATGCAAAGATGGAATAAAATGGCATTTGATAGAAATTATTCACCCATCAGAGCTTTGAACTCTTCCACTCCTAATTGGTAGGATAGTTCATAATGAAATGTTGGAGATCAAGGAGGCAACAATTGGAGGAATATACTTCTTAGGAATGGCATCCTTTAAATTTAATTGACATGATGTAGCTGTGTGTATGAAATTTTCAATGAAAATGATATACAGGCGTGTAGAAGTTTTTCTTTCAAAACAACAATTCACATTGAATAATTCACACATACAATAACTTTACCTTGTATACATAATACTGCTTCTGCTAAAAACATAAACATCCATATATATTTTGAATTTGACATATGTAAAATTTCTTGGTATATGTACAGATGACCCTAGATAATCTGACCCCACAATCATGAAACAAACTTAGTTTAGACTTAGCCAATCACAAATGACCTTATGATCCTGGAGCTAGAACACTTGTGTTCCAAGCCATATCGTCCAGATTGCAAAATTTTGAGACTGCCCGATTCCATATACATCCGTTCCCTGCTATTTCCAGTAGAAATGTGAGTTTTCCAGACCATCTGTGTCTAGATAATCGGGGGTCTACTGTACTACAATCAAACAATCAAAACTTCACCCTTTCATAGGTTATGCTTTATACATCCAGCATGGTTTTATAATTACTATTCTAGTACGGTTACAAACGGCTTTATCATAAACATCCTATACTCCTCCCATACACACATATTTGAGATTGAGATATTCATTAATGCCATATTTGCTGCCCTCGCTACCAAGACCTGACTCCTTCCAGCCCCCAAATGGAGCCTCTGGAACAGAAACCAACCCCTCGTTGACCCCCACTAAGCCAGTCTCCAGCTTCTCTGCAACACGCCAGATCTGGGCGATATCTTGGGAGTAGAAATACCCTGCAAGAGGAAGAAGCCGTTGGTTACTGTTTTTCTGGATTTCATGTGCATCATGAGAGGAGAAAATGAAGCAGTTACAGATAAAGAGTTTGAACTTTGGACTCACCAAACACCAGACCAACTGTAACAATAGAGCTACATGGTCAATCATGGAAGTCAAAAGTGCAATATTGCTACATGTATATCATATCCAAAATCTGAGCATCATAAATGATGCAATTTACTCAGCATACAAAAAATCAACCTTTTCTGGCATCACAATCCAGTAATGGGTCATGTGACTTGTGATAGATATATAAACACATTAAAGATGCTCCACCGCCGACAAAGCATAAATGACATTCATCATTTGAACAATAATTGGTTTTTAATCGTATATATATGTCTAATTAATCAACACAAAAACTATAATAAAATAATTTATTTTGCCTTTGGTGCATGCACAATTAGTATTTCATTCCATATAGTGACACAGAATTTTTCGTGATGCAATTAATTATTTCTTTATATTTTTAACTTAAAGTAAAATTAGAAGCTCAAACTTTTCAATAGTGGTAATGGTGTAAAGTAAGTAACTTTTGTAACTGAAGAAAAATGCTAAATCGTCTGCTCCTGTTTTTGATAGTGAAAAAAATACCATTTGTCAGCGGTGAGGCATCTTTAAGTAATCCATTCTTATCTATCAGAGTTACTTCCCTTCATTTCAATCTGTTAGTAATGATAAACCACAAACCTGCCAGTCCTGATGATGTCACATTAGCTACGGCTACAGCTTCTTCTTCTGTTTTAAATCTAAATAGAAATTATCATACATATTATATATACCATACATAAACTGAGGGATCATCATTTGTGTTTTATTCTTATTTCTATGAAATTATCAAGGGATCACGAAGTTTACTGTACATAGTTCTAGACTGTTTAATTCTTTCCGTACTTTACATACTTTCCAGATTCTGTAGCAAAAGTTGTTATAAGTCTCACCCCGGAAAGTGTTTGAGAAAATGTCGGACACAATGTCCAGTTGTTGTGTGCTGTACTTTATTTAATTTAATATGCTAAGGTTTGAGCAATAATTTAAACTAACTTAGAAATCTTGATTCCAAATAAGTCCAAGATTGCATTATGCATTACCAGACACCAAGGGTAACCAACATAGGAAATTTGAGAGATCCCTCAAGTACTTTCTGAGAAAAGCAACAACAAGAATTGCTTGCAGATGGACAGACGGATTACAGACAAAGGTGATTTGAATCGATACAAATACCAAGACGAGAAAGAAACCTTTTCTATATGCTTACTTTAAGATAGGAGCAACAGGCCCGAAGGTCTCCTCAGTGGCACACCTCATTTCCCCAGTGACCTGAGAAAGAAGGGTTGGAAGGAAGAAGTTCCCGTCCAGTCGCTTACCTCCCCTGACCACCGTGGCCCCCTTACTTACAGCATCATCAACATGACTCTGGACCTAGGGAGTACAAAATATGGAACTCATACATCTAAATCATTTTCACTGAACACATTCTCGACCCTTAAAGGCCCACTACCTTTCCGAAACGGCTTTTAATTTTCAAAATGGGAATGTAAAACAAGATCGATAATTTTGTAGAGTCTTAACAATTATTAACTTACCGTTAATACTACATTTATCATCACATTCTGAATGATTTGATTATAATAAATAAAATGTTTATTTTCATAACGCGGGTCGTATTATGTTTCCCACTGTCGTCCTAAATACCGCGCGGTAGTTGACTATCACTGCGCCAGACGGCAAAACAGCGAATGGACTCTCCACTGTTTTCATATATTACGCAGGAAATCTTGCATATGTTTGCTGTTGATTGCATATACCGCTTAGAACATGAGAGCCAAAATTTATACAAACTCTGTTCCCCTCCCCCCAAGGATGTTTCTGGCCAAATTTGGTTACATTCCATGCAGAACTCTATGACTAGTAGCAATTTAAATAATTTACCTCTATTTCCCTTATTGGGCACCAAACCTCCTGCCCACAGGGGGTCATATCCAAAATTTATACAAACTCTGTTCCCCTTCCCCCAAGGATGTTCCTGGCCAAATTTGGTTACATTCCATGCAGAATTCTATGACTAGTAGTGATTTAAAGGATTTATCTCTATTTTCCCTATTGGCCCCACCCCTCCTGCCCCGGAGGGTCAGAGCAAATATGGGAAATAGAGGTAAATCCTTTAAATCGCTACTAGTCAAAGAGTTCTGCATAAAATGCAACCAAATTTGACCAGGAACATCCTTCTAAATCATGACCTTCACCTTATCTACAGCTTTGCTGTTTATAAGAGGACCTTGTGTCGTCCCTGCGGCGAAGCCGTCTCCGACTTTGAGTTCTTTATCCATGGTTTCAGCTACTGCCTGTACAAACTTGTCGTAGATTCCCTCCTGCACAAGGATCCTGTTGGCACACACACAAGTCTACAAATGACAGAAAAGTCAATAAACTTTGATCTTTTGATGAGCACATTTAAAACTACATCTTTAATTTACACCTTCTATAACATTATCTAATTTTAGGATTAGGTGAGAGACACAAAATCAGCAGCATAGCTTAGGAATATACCTTGAAATGATGGTTTAATAAATTTCATTAGGTTCATTGCCATTCACATATGACAATGATTTCTCAAAACAAAAGTGCAAACTTAAGTTAACTTCAAGGTTTTCTTGATCCTTACATATTTATAACTTTGTATATGTGAACAATTTTGACTTTAGTTTGTTGCAAGTACACCTGACTTACCTGACTTAACTTGACTCACCAGAACACCCAGCTTAACTTGACTCACCAGAACACCCGACTTAACTTACCTGACTAGAATATCTTACTTAACTTTCCTCATCAGAACACCTTACTTAACTTTCCTTATCAGAACATCTGACTTACCTGACCAGAATACCTGACTTACCTGGCCAAACCACCAGGCTTACCTGACCAGAACATCTGACTTACCTGACCAGAACACCTGACTTACCTGGCCAGAACATCTGACTTACCTGACCAGAACACCTGACTTACCTGACAAGAACACCTGACTTACCTGACCAGAACACCTGAATTTGCAGCCCATCAAGCCTTTCACAGCTGCCCCAATATCAGCACTGTTGAACACGATGAATGGGGCATTACCTCCAAGTTCTAGTGAAACTTTCTTTACAGTAGAGGCAGACTGCTCCAGCAGAATCTGTGCAAAATTGTAAACATAAAATATGTATTGATGCAAAAGCAAACAGTCTATACCTTATTAGTTCTTCATAAATCAAATTTTCAAGATGACATGCAAGACATATTTTTATAGATATAGATAAGTAACAAAATATTAGATATGAATTAAACCAGTCATGAAAATTTCAAATAAGAATAAAATGATTATGAATTTAAGGATTAACTTGAATAGATTTTTTATGTTATGGAGATATAACACAAAAATCTGAGTGTACTCTAAATAAACCGCGAAGCGGTTTATGATGAGAGTACACTCAGATTTTTGTGTTATATCTCAATAACATAAAAAATCTATTCAAATTAATCCTTATAATTCAATTTACTAAAGATAATCTCTTCAGCATTTAAAATTCATTTTGGGACTCTTTTGTCTATGAAATTATTACGCCGTCATCTCAGCCAATCAGAAGCGACGTTACAAACGGCGACGCCATTTTTTCCTTTATGGGCTGATAAAGTAAATTTTTAAGCCAATGAAAATGCTCGTAACAAGCAAAATTGAATTATAAATAGATAAACAGGAATACAAGCCATTAATGAATAATTAGATATGAATTATCCAGTAAATGAATGACTAGATGTGATTTATTAATAAGGAATTACAACGTAGCTAGATAGGGCTTCAATACTATCAAATGTGGAAATATATATTCAAAAGTGTTTATTTTATTATTTTTACATGTTAACAATTCCCAATATTGTTATTTTCAGAATGAAATTCCTTAAAACTTGTAGTAAAATAGTGTACATACATTTCTAACGTTTGTACATACTTTTCCGTATGTGTACATATTTCCGACCTGTGTACTTACCTATCCAACATGTGTACATACTTTACAACCTGTGTACATACCTTTCCTATGTGTGTACATACTTTACAACCTGTGTACTTACCTTTCCTATGTGTGTACATACTTTACAACCTGTGTACTTACCTTTCCTACGTGTGTACATACTTTACAACCTGTGTACATACCTTTCCTACGTGTGTACATACTTTACAACCTGTGTACATACCTTTCCTATGTGTGTACATACTTTACAACCTGTGTACATACCTTTCCTATGTGTGTACATACTTTACAACATGTGTACATACTTTACAACCTGTGTACATACCTTTCCTATGTGTGTACATACTTTACAACCTGTGTACATACCTTTCCTATGTGTGTACATACTTTACAACCTGTGTACATACCTTTCCTATGTGTGTACATACCTTTCCAACATGTGTACATACTTTACAACCTGTGTACATACCTTTCCTATGTGTGTACATACTTTACAACCTGTGTACTTACCTTTCCTACGTGTGTACATACTTTCCGACCTGTGTACTTACCTTTCCTACGTGTGTACATACTTTCTGACCTGTGTACTTACCTATCCAACATGTGTACATACATTTCTGTTTCCGACCTGTGTACATACTTTCCGACCTGTGTACTTACCTTTCCTACGTTTGTGGATCCAGTAAATGAGATCTTCATCACTAGGGGATGTTTACACAGTGTTTTTCCTACTGCAGCAGCATGGTCCCGGGATGAGGTGACGACATTCAGGACACCGGGAGGGAGGCCAGCCTGGGATGCTAGCTACACAAATATATACAGTTATCATCAACAAAATTGGCTGAGTAACTAAGATATTCCAATATATGACCACAAGATCTTACACTTCTGGGTCATGAGTTCAAATCTCATGTCGGGCAATTACTAGATATTAACTTCTTGGTATACATGTACCATCTTTTTTCCATTACCTAAACTTGACATATGACCCTGGCTGTTAATAGGACAAACTAATCATACCAAACTTTACAAATCTATACTCAATACATATGTATGATGCTGTGTTTAAAAACATACCTTGGTATTACAAAAGATTTTTGATAAAGAAGAGTTTGCTTCGATTATGTTTCATAATAACCTATTAATTAATCAACAACTTGAGTAATTCAAGGTCAGTTTGCTTGATGATGAAAGCCACAGGTCCCATAGAAAACCCACTAACCTACAGTAAGTATCTAACAATTGGTCCTTATAGACATTGAACTAACAACCAAACACATGTAAAGGTGGAACACCTTAATCATTTTGATGATTTCATAAAAATATTACCAGTACTTTGAATTACCGTTAGATGAGCGTATTAAAGTGTAAAATATGTGTACAAGTTTGTATTACTTTGATAATGTATGTAGACAAACGAATCCTTGTTTTAAAGTAGATA
Organism: Argopecten irradians irradians; assembly: GCA_004382745.1. Lineage (NCBI taxonomy): Eukaryota > Metazoa > Mollusca > Bivalvia > Pectinida > Pectinidae > Argopecten > Argopecten irradians. The sequence goes on from SAYR01000670.1 coordinate 3,609,599, forward strand.
CTAATTAATGACATCTTTTTTTTGATAAAATATTTGGAAATTTGAAATTGACCAATAACTATTCTGGCTTTAGGACGTATCTTGTACAAACCTCACACAGGGCGAGAGCAGAGAAGGGCGTGTCCTCTGCTGGTTTAAGTACCACCGTACAGCCAGCGGCGATGGCTGCACAAGCCTTCCTAGTTATCATAGCATTGGGGAAGTTCCACTACAATTAAAACATGATAATGCTAAAAAAAGTAGTTAAATTACAATCTAGAAAGTTATAACTCAAGAATTAAATGAACTTGAACTATTTTTCTTACATCACCTTAGCTGCAATATTGTAGCTCAAAAGACTTTTAGACAGAAAATGGTGTCATCTTTAGAGCTACAATTGGTACGTATTACTGCTAATGGAGCAAAGTAATGATCATGCAAATCATTATAAAAATATTTGTTTGCATTTTATAGTACTTTTTTATATCACTTACCTACAAGGTAATAAAACTAAACTGTTAAAAATATCACAGTAGTTTTTTAAATATGCACAATAAAGGTCTTTCTGGAGGGAATTTATACGGCAAGACTACTAATTGTGGACTTGACGTCTGTGAGCGGTATGGTAGATATCAAGAAGGTTCCTTATGTTTGTTTAAGACAAAAATGATATATAAATGCACGTATATGCATAAAATAATTGAAACCTACAAAAAAGTATAGAAAATTGTGCCCGAGTGATTTTCGGAGGCAGTGCTTCACTAAGACACCTTGGGACCATTTTGTACCCCGCTGAAAGGTATAGTAAGCCGGGTACGCATATTCATTCTAACATCACTTATGAGCTATATATATAGTGATATTCCGTCTTTGCATATTAAAGAGTTAGCTCCCTCATGGGTAGGTATCGTTTGTTACCTCATTACTTTGGGAGCGCAATTTAAATTGTTTTCTCCAAAAAGTATGACGCTCTGCTCCAAAACACATGACGTCACAATCAATACCTACCGACAAGGGTAGATAACTCTGTAATATGCAAATACAGAATACTTTAAATGACTGAAGATACCAAGGAAACTTTTAATCACTTGATAATCAACATTAATATATATTTATTCAATGACACCTTTTCATCAATTTGTATCTTACCGGTGTGATCATCCCAGCGACTCCCAGGGGTTGTTTAAGGACCAGGACACGGCGTGATTTTACTGGAGAAGGAATGATATCACCATAAACCCTACGCGCTTCCTCAGCAAACCATTCCATGAAAGCTGTTCCATAGGCCACTTCACCAGCTGCTTCAGCCAGGGGTTTTCCCTAAAATTTTATATGTCAGGGTCATAGATCCTTAGTCATACCAATACAATGTCAAGGTCAGAGGACCATCTTTTATCATGTGAATAAAAATTCAAGTTCAGAGGACAATCCTTAATCAAACCAATACAATGTCAAGGTTTGAAGTCCACCAATGCATTGTCAAGGTCAGAGTACCATCTTTTATCATACCAATACAATGTCAAGGTCAGAGGACCAGCCTTTACCATACCAATACAATGTCAAGGTCAGAGGACCAGCCTTTATCATACCAATACCATGTTAAGGTTAGAGGACCAGCCTTAATCATACCAATACAATGTCAAGGTCAGAGGACCAGCCTTAATCACACCAATACAATGTTAAGGTTAGAGGACTACCCTTAATCAAACCAATACAATATAAAGGTCAGAGGACTACCCTTAATCAAACCAATACAATGTAAAGGTTAGAGGACTACCCTTAATCAAACCAATACAATGTCAAGGTCAGAGGACTACCCTTAATCAAACCAATACAATGTCAAGGTCAGAGGACTACCTTAATCATACCAATACAATGTCAAGGTCAGAGGACTACCCTTAATCATACCAATACAATGTCAAGGTCAGAAGTCCATCCTTAATCACACCAATACAATGTCAAGGTCAGAGGACCAGTCTTAATCAAACCAATACAATGTCAAGGTCAGAGGACTACCCTTAATCATACCAATACAATGTCAAGGTCAGAAATCCATCCTTAATCACACCAATACAATGTCAAGGTCAGAGGACTACCCTTAATCAAACCAATACAATGTCAAGGTCAGAAGTCCATCCTTAATCAAACCAATACAATGTCAAGGTCAAAAGACTACCCTTAATCATACCAATACAATTTCAAGGTCAGAGGACCACCCTCAATCTTACCAATGCAATGTCAAGGTCATGGCTCCCCTTAATAATTACAATACAATTTTGAAGTTAGGGGAATACCTTTAATACATGTAAAGGTCACAGACTTTATAATATTTATATTACAGTGAACCTTCAATAATCTGAACGCCTGCATCCCCCACCCCAACTGTCCAGATTGTTAATTTTCCTGACTGCCGAATTCTGTTTGCTTAGTAAACCATCTTGGTTATTTACGTCTGTCATTAATTGTAAAAGTTATCAGTCAGGCTGGTAATAGCAAGACAATATAGCATGGATAATAATGACAAAGAAAATTAAGTCAATTTCTATGACAAATGAAGACATAACAAAATATAAAACAATATAGGTGTTGGTTCAGAGTGTTCATATGTTTACAATGAGCTCAGACATCAGAGTTTAAACCTACTAACTTATAAATAAATAATGGTTAAAGCTTACCATTTCAGCTGTAAGGAGCTTTGCTAGCTCATCTTTATGTTGTGTACATAATTCTGCCCACTTTCTTAGAATAATGCTTCTTTCCTTGAAGTAGATTAAGGAAAATGTGGTAGATGGAAAATTCATGCTGGTATATATACACATACAATATAATCACTCTGGATGTTTTCTGGCAACAAAATGAGTATGGCAAAGTCCATAGGAACAGAATTCATTACAATACTAAACGCTTAAGGGAGATAATTTGCGAAAAACACCCACCTTTATTGTGCTGAAATTGATAATTTGGCAAAATGATGATTTTTTTTGTATGATAGAACTCAGGGTATATCAATTCCGTCTTTGCATTTTTCAGAATTAGTTCCTTGTGTGTAGGTATTAATTATTACGTCTTTATTTTGTGAGCCCAATTCACAACATTTTCTCCGAAAATATGACGTTATGTTGCAAACACATGACGTCACAATCAATACCTACCCCCAAAGGCAGATAACTCTGTAATATGCAAATACTAAATACAAACCTTTGCTGTAGTTTCCTTCCAGGACTGAAACGCCTTGTAGGCCACCTTAATGGCCTCTTCAGTGTCAGTAGCGTCCATGTCAGGGACACTACCTACCACCCCTCCTGTTGATGGATTCACCACTGAAACAAAAGGATCATTACACCTATAAAGAACAATTAAGTTATAACAAACAATTAACAATCATTAAACAACAGTTATAATGAACCTCCGGACACCAACAAATTAAATACTTCATAAGATCAGTTCATTGTTTATAAAATCCAAACATCTTAGAGGAACCTTGACAGGAAATATAAAATATGTTGTAACCATGCATGCAAACAAATTTGTTCTAAATGTATTTGTTTTAAACAAAAATACAAGATATATATATACCCCCCGGTATATATTATTCATACTTAAAAATCGGCCTTTTTCAATGTTAAACATATTGTACATGTATTGCATTATAACTTCTATGATACAAGTAAAAAGTGTAGTACAGTTTCTGAGGTACACAGAAATACACCTGTAGCATTCATCATATTTTTGAGCTATTGACAAGTTACCTTGAAATGTTTTAGATGACGCAGCAGACACCCATTTCCCATCTACAAAGGCATTTTCGTGTATGAATGAACTTGCGTTCCTGGTAACACCTGCTGCTGAGGCTGGTACCCTGTCCATCCTGGTCTTTCTTAGTGTAAATACAGCAATTTGGTGACGATGTAGATGAATGACTGAATTAAAAAGCCTCCTACTCATCAAAGACTGAAAATAAATGATAGAAATTAATATCAAATGTAGCAAATCAAGCATATTTATTTACAGGTAGGTAACTTCTCAAAACCATAAAATAAATAACTTTGGTCCAGTTTCATCAACTTTCCTTAACTTAAAATTTTCTATAGAAAAGTATCACTGAAGTCAATGAAAAGATCTTAAAGACACTCTAACGTCGCTAGAGTATAAACTATACTCATCATTAATCAAATGCGGAATCAGTACTTCATTCCATACAGGACATAGTGCCACGGATTTTTTTTATTATTTTTAATATTTTTATCATGAAGTAAAATTAGAAGCTTAAACTTTTCAATAGTGGCAATGGTGTAAAGTAAGTAAATTCTGTAATTGAAGAAAAGTCTTGATTCCTCTGCTCCTGTTTTTGATAGGAAAAAATTACCATTTGTCAGCGTTGGAGCATCTTTAAGTTAAGGAACTTTCCTATGAAGAATTTTAAGTTGATTAATTAGGTATTCCTCAAAGTTAGAATTTTGATGAATGTGGAGTCCGATAAAATAATAAAATGCAGAGTTACTTAAATAAATAGTTACACAGGTAAATGGCTGAAGCAAAATCATAAAAAAAAGTCCAGAGTTACTTAAATAAATAGTTACACTGGTAAATGGCAGAAGCAAAATCATAATAAAGTCTAGAGTTACTTCGATAAATAGTTACACAGGTAAATGGCAGAAGCAAAATCATAATTAAGTCCAGAGTTACTTAAATAAATAGTTACACTGGTAAATGGCAGGAAAAAAAAATACTTTTTTTTCCACTGATGTGAATTCATGTTAAGATAGTATTAGGTTCCTGTTGTAACAATAAACAATGTGTACACTATTTGTAGCATTCCACAAACTGACTGCACAGGACCTTGCAAGTAGGTCACAACCAACACAACTAATTGAACTAACGCAAGAAATATTTTATTTCTGATAACTCAATTATTAAATTTTAATGCACACAAAGACTGAATACGTAGTTCCCCACCTTATCATGACATTCACAAGGTCTTATTTAAACTTACATATTCAATGTGGCTATGACACAAATAATTGATGTTAAAAAATACAAAAGTGTATATTATACATGTGTCCCCTTACAGAAACATATTTTCGTATGCAAATGACTTTGCCGCACACACTTACCGCACCATAGCCACATACACTTGCAGCAACAAAGCCACACATAGTTGCAGCAATATTGCTGCAATACATATTTTCGTATGCAAATTAGTTTGCCACACACACTTGCCCTACCAAAGCAGCAGACACTTGCCGCACCAAAACAGCACACACTTGCCACATCAAAGCTGTACATAGTTGTGGCATCATGGCCGTTACTATTCCTGGTTTATTTTTAAACAAGTAAGATATTAATAAAAAAGTTTGAAGGAGGGAGGAGTGTAGCCGGATTGGACTGGGTCGATCATCGGTGACCAGGTAGCTCAGTGGGTAGAGCACTAGGCTAGTGTTCGGAGGGTCCCGGGTTCGAATCCCGGTCTGGCTGCTACATTTTTTCCTCTCCTGTTAGATTTAGTTGGTCTTATCATCATGCAGCTAAGGTCAATTAATGACTCACTGTATTCCTATGTGATGCGTGTATGAATAAGACATTTACTAAGACCTGTCACACATAACTTCTAGATAAATATATATCTATTTTTACGTGTGAATTAACACATGAAGAAGAACAGAAATTAATCAATCTTCATTAAAATGCTAAAAATGAAACATTTAATTTATGCTAATTTAACGTTTACATGAAATTCTGCAATCAGCAATTTTCAATCGAATTGACCAAGCATATCTGTATGTACAGCATCAGTCTATTTCTACTTTCAGTTTCATTACGTGTTGTCCCTCTATATCTGTGATACGCACCATTGCTATGCTGAATTCTTATGCCTGCAAGACCTCCTCTTCATAAATCTGACATATCATTTACGTGAAGGACACTTGCCGAATCTACCTCATTACATATTGACAAAATATAACATTTAATCTGTCTGTCATTGGTCTGCATGTGACAGGATATTAAAAACTCAACACATTTAGAGTGACTTCCCCTGGGACAGGAAGTTAGCAGATATAATGAGGCCCTGAGAGGGGTACTGGATCAGCAAGAAGCTCGAGTTGTGGGACATCATGGGGCATTCCCTATATATTCTATGTATTTTCCCCTTTTCTTTGAATTTTCCTGATCTAATGTATTGATAGATTTTCTCCAAATTTTGCATACATAAATAATTGTCTATGTATGTAATTTCAGAGATTTAAATATAATACAATAATATACTATTTAAATCTCTGGTACTTTCAACTCATAATATTTGCATCATCCTTTACATATGTTCGTACGTATATGTACTTACCTTTTGAGAAAACGGTGTTTTGTTAGAAAGCAAAACTTTTTCGTTCCCATTTTGGTAAGAGTTTAAGCAGTGCACAAAAAACAATGGTATTTTGAAAATGAAACATCGGGAATTTTTGCAAATATTATGAGCTGAAAGTGTAGACAGTTCTCTGTATACTGTAAGTATGCCAAATTTGGTGAAAATCTATCAATAAATGAGATCAGGAAAATTTAATTAAAAAAGAAAGTAAAATTACATTATGTACATAAAAGATATTGGGGAAAAATCAACAGCGACGAAAATACGTACTTTGCCATGTCTGTACGTCTTTGGGATCATGCACAATCGGACGAGCCTTTCTGCATTTTAAATTGTCATTTTTTACGGAAATATATATATATATATATGCTCATATAGAAAAAAATCAGGATAACCAAAGTATTTTATTTAGCAACCGACACTTCACAGATGCATATATCACAGGGACATGAGAATGAGTTACAGTTTATATCAATTTTTGCACCCACCAGAGTGCCCAGACCATTTTTAGATGTTTTATGTGGGTTTAGATAAAAAAAATGCCTAAGCATATGGCCGCCAAAAAAATCGATCCACCGATCGAGCTCACCCATACCATCCTCGTGGACACCATAGCACCCGATCTAGAAAATAAAATGTTCTATCGAACGTATCCATGACATCGATTGTTTTGCGTGTATTTAGAGGTGCCTTTTACCTTAAATCAAACCTTACATTTACAAATATGGTAAGCTAAAAGAAAGCATCGATTGATCTTTATAATTTCTGTCACCTGTTTATACAAAGAAATCATTAAAGATGCTCTAACGCCAACAGAGCATTAACGATACACATAATTTGAACAATAACTGCTGGGTTTTTTTCATCTTAAAGTCACATAAGAAGCACAAACTTTACAATGATGGTAACAGTATAAAGAAAGTATTTAAAGGTCCACAACCTTTCCGGAGCAAAATTTAAAGGTTTCTTAAAAACAATAATAACAAAAGAAAATATATATCGATGGCTTAAGATGAGGTTACAACACCAAAAATATGCAAGATTTCCTGTCTAATGTACGATAACAGTGGAGATTCATTTCGCTGTTTTGTCGTCTGGCGCAGTGATAGTCAACTACCGCGCGGCATTTAGGACGACGGCGGGAAACATAAAACGACCCGCGTTATGAAAATTAACATTTTATTTATTTAATTAAACAGTTCTGAAGGCGGTGATAAGTTTGCTAGTAAACGTATAGTTAATAACTTCTGCGACTCTACAAATGTATTGATTTCGTTTTACATTCCTATTTTAAAAATTAAAAGCCGTTTCGGAAAGGTAGTGGCCCTTTAAAATATTTTTTTGCAAACGAAGAAAAATACTAATTCGTCTGCTCCTGTTTTTGATTGAGATATATATCATTTGTCACCGGTGAAGCATCTTTAAAGCAGGGATAGTTTTTTAGACCCTATGCAAAAAGAAACAATTTTGTTTTTGGCAAAAATGAATCTTATTGATCTCACAATTGATTTTTTTACACTTAATGATTTAAAGATGCTCCACCGCCGACAAATGACATTTTTTCACTATCAAAATAAGGACCAGACGATTTAGTATTTTTCTTTAGTTACAAAAGTTACTTACTTTACACTATTACCAACATTGAAAAGATTGAGCTTCTACTTTTACTTCAAGTTAAAGATATGAAAAATAATTAATTGCATCCCGAAAAAATTCCGTGGCACTATATCCTATATGGAATGAAGTATTGATTGCGCATGCACCAAATGCAAAATGAATTATTTTATATAACTTTTTGTGTTAATTAGACATATGTATACACGATAATACACCAATTATTGTTCAAATAATTAATATCATTTATGCTCTGTCGGCGGTGGAGCATCTTTAACAATTTGATGCCGTATTTCCAAGGAAATAGCTAGTGCAGGACGCCTCCTTTTATTACCACAAATGTATGTGTGACACTAATGTAAAATAAAATTTAGTGATCTACAAGCGTCACATGTGTACCCACAGTGTGTAACCAAAGATAAAGGCAAACACGGATTGCTCATCACGGCGCCATGTGTGCTTAGGCCTAGATAATGAACTTAGTGTAATCCGGATTTCTTCGCACTGTTCGCACTGTTTTTCCAGTCTTGATGATAGCTTCAAGCTAATATGACTGACCTTAATAAATGTTCATTATTCGCTTTCTGGTTTGCGCATGCAAAGAGAGAATTTCTTAGCGTACATTAAATCTATGCCATCAACTGCAATGAAAAAGAATATTCGGCCAATTCCGTGGTACATTATTGTAGGTCTTACCTGTTCTCCGTGTAGAACAAGAAATGATGACCTTAGCAGATGTCGACAAATTGTTTGGTTCATGTGAAGATAAGCTTTCTTATCCTTAATACACACAAGGACGCACTTGGTACACGTATAATCACATAGATGTATTCAGGTAACTCAAGGACAACGGACCGGGAGGCTATAACGGACAGTCATGTGTCCACTTATTTGTTAAACCGCCCCCCCCCCCCCCCCTTTGCTTGGCATTTTCACATAATTTATTCAGACAGACAGATTGTCCATGGAAAAAAATCACTGACCTACGGTCATGATGTCGGGCTTCAAACTCGCGACCTTAGTGACATAAGTATATCACACGGAACTGGCACGAAATTTTTAACCAACGGTATATACATATATACTATACTACATAAAAAATAAAACTCAACGACCTTCCTCTAGTACTTCATGATTGCTCTTTAGGAATATTATAAGACTCTTTCATATGTGAATATGAAGGATAGGGATATTCTACCCGAGGGTCACAAAATGTAGTAGGTAAAACCCGAGGCTTGCCGAGGGTTTTGCAACATTTTGTGATCCCTATCCCTATCCTTCATATCCACTTATGAAAGAGTATTTTTCTTTCATACCCCGATGTTTTATTGCAATTTTACAACTAATGATCATTTTAATGTATAATATCTCGCTATTTTGAAATAAATTCGAAGAAATCCACGGCTGAATGTCAATTTTTCACACATGAAAAAACACGTGATATTTTCAACAAAAATTCCGTTGTTTGCATCTTTTGTTAAAGATGTTAAAATGTTACCGAGGAAATAGAAAGGAGTAGATATGATAGGACCAGTATTTGGCCTTAATTTTTCAGGCCGAAAAATATTAACTGTGATCCACATCAATTTCACATCAATAAATTCTCTCATACTTGCCATTCATCAAAACATAACTTTTTATAACCATGTACACGATGTGCTCCACCTATGACGTCATCAAATTGATGATTTTCCTCTTCTCGCCAAATTTTGTTAGTATTCATCATCTTTAGGTTAGAAAAGGCTTGAAATGGATTTGGCCGCCACCTTGGAGCAACTTTTTATTTTGCATGGATATGCGTATATACACGATACACAACGTGTGAAAATCTCTGCTCCACGAAGGCGGCCACATTCATTTTTAGAGAAAACCACTCAAAAAGTATGATTTTTCAAAGATTTTTGTGAAAAATGGCGGGAAACTGCATGTTGATGACGTCATAGTGAACATAATTGGCACATGCGGGATATTTTCGGGATGTAATATGTTAGCAAATATATTTCAACTGTTATATGGCAAAATATGTTGTTTTTTACTGGAGAATTGATTTTGGGGCCATATTCGAGTCTTAACGTACCTTCTCCTTTTGTTGACGCCGTGACGTCACGAGGCTTTATTGCATGGGTAGCCATGCATTACAGCCTCAGGCGGCATGAGTGTATTGCCCTAGACCAGTCAGTATTACACCCGTAGGTTAAACTGTTGGTTAAAAAATCGTGCCAGGTCCCTGTGGTAAGTATTGTATTGCAATGTACATTTCATGTTCTATTCCCATATTTTTGACGGAAATAAATGACAACATCCGGAAATAAGAGTAATTGAAAACAACACATACTCAACCATTAACTTTAGTCCGGAATCACATTGATCTTTCGTGCGAACCAGTCAGAGAGAAAAAAAAACCTTCATTAAAAGGAGAGATAACTCGAGATACACATTTATAGCATCATCATTCGAAAGTTATCAAGTAATCAAAAACTGCTTTTCAGAAGTTTAAAAGTGACGCACCGATTGCATAACGATAATAATTGCAAATGTTATCTAATACAATTAACAAAAAAGACTACACAATAGCGTATATACCATAGAAACCCTAAACTGTATTTCATATTAATCCAGAGACAAGTTTTTTTTACACTCTTGATGGTCCAACTGTGCAGACATACCACGGGTCTTAGTGTGGAAGGATACCGGATAACCCAGAGAAAGCTCCCGATATATATTATCGGACAGATTATTCGAACCCTGACCTTTTCACGTCCGTACCAAAAATTGAACCTCGGCCGACTAATGGAAGTCGAAGGAATTGACCACTTCGCCAATCGACCACCCTGAATATTTATATGATACCAAGCATTTTCCACACTCATAAAATCTCCGTTATAACAGCAAATACAGTTACAATAGTAATATATTTTAATATTAACTAATGACACAGAAAATATGTTTGATATGAGTGTTGAGGGGGGAAATCTTGAGTGGTCATACTGGGAAGAGCAGACCTCCTATAGTATGGACGACGCCGTTGGTGACACTGACGTCACTACGGAGTACGGGCACGCCGTTCAAGGTAATGGTGGCTGAAAGATAGAACATAAAAGATAAGTAGTTTTTTCCCATAGACTTGCACACTCACGTTTACACCATATGGCATTTGCATGTGTACTATTTATTCACCGACTTCAATCACATGCGTTTGGCTCTATATATACATTTTCTCTAGAAATATATTGCATAATATAGTCAGCTAAACCTGCCTATTAGGCCCCCCCCTTTTTTTGCCTAATATTATAAGACTCTTTCATATATGGATATGAAGAATAGGGATATTCTACCCGAGGGTCACAAAATGTAGTAAAACCAAAGGCTTGCCCGAGGCATTTTGTGATCCCGAGGGTAGAATATCCCTATCCTTCATATCCACTTATGAAAGAGTACTTTTCTTTCATACCTCAACGTTTTATTGAATTTTTACAACTATAATATCCCGCCATTTTGAAATAAATTCGAAGAAATCCACGATTGAAAGTCAATTTTTCATACATGAAAAAGTACGTGATATTTTCAACAAAAATTCCATTGTTTGCATCTTTTATAGCAAAACCAGTCAAGTTTGTGAAAAATATTCTATAATTTTACCGAGGAAATAGAAATTTTGTTGGCGCAGTGACGTCACGAGGCATTATTGCATGGGTAGCCATGCAATACAGCCTCAAGCGGCATGAGTGCATTGCCCTAGACCAGCCAGTATTACACTCGTAGGTATGAAAGAAATATATATATATATTAGGCAAAAAAAAGCCTAATAATATAGGCAGGTTTAGCGAACTAGACCCTATACATAATATAGAGAGAACAATTGTCTATAGAGTCAAACGCCTGCGCTTCAATCGCAAATGCAAAGTCTAGTGAATTGTACCTTTTACTTATATAACCAACAGCGTCATGTAAATATCATCACTGTTGTATCAACTAAAATGTATCATGCAACAATGGGATTTTGTGTAATATCCCTATGGAATAAAAAAACAAAACAAAACGGTACATCAAAACTAGAGAAGTTAAATGACACCAAACTCCGACATGTCATCTTGTTTCTATTTTTCTATCAAAATACCATCAGGATACCAGGATACCATATTGATGTCCCAAAACATGTCCCGACTTTGACAGGTAATAACGTTTGCAATACTAAACTTAATTTGTTTGTTGAAAATGGCCCTCACGAATTGATCAGTTAAAAGTGAGATATATAAGACATCGCATTGGCGTACCGAGGTACCTATAAATGACAAAATTCCAAAAAAGTGTGCATTTGTTGAAAGGTTATTAAAATTTCTATCAAATATCGCTACTCTTTATCGCTTAAACCATCGTTTGTCGTTCAGACTAGAACTAGATCTCGTCAACTTATACCCCCGCTGCACAAATTTAGTATAACTTCATAGTGTCTACAGACAGACAGACGGACAACCCGATTCCAGTAACCCCCCCCCCATACTCTCCCTTAACTTTGTTGCGGACGGGGGTTATGATTATTGAAACTAGAATATATGGAATACATTTATGCCCCAACTCCCATTTCAAAATCACACCGATAGGCCATGAGTATTTACAAAATCCTGCGGTTTACTTACATCCGTTGTTCTTGACCGCGATATGCTGGCCAAGGCTGTTGGTCAGTACAGATCCATCAACCAGACTCGCGGAGTACAATGTAGAATTGACCATGTGGTTCTTCACCATGTCTGAAACGACATGTCAATCTGATTATACTGGTCCAAATGCTGAAAGTTAAACTAGTTAAAATGAAATCTACAATTCTCTCTCTTTTTCCACCAACCGCGCGAAATTCGGCGACAGGACACGGACATTGAAAATATAGAATTATTACGTACAAACGAAATATGAAATATTTCTTTACCGTGCAATAATATTTTGTTGGAACGCAATATTTTACACATGTCCGTTCCCAACTACCGTGCTTAGCTGAAACGCTTTAGTCTATAAACGATAGAATAGAGGGGTAGATATAACGACAGTGATAGTAACCGTTGAGGTATTGAGGATGTATCGATGTATATGTTACCTGTTATCCGGGTGGTATTTGATAAGGTTTGATTCATAAATCCAACCATCTTTTTAAACACGGAATCCTGGGGAGCAAAGAGCGTAATGTTGTCTTCTGGATTTGAAAAAAAAAGAAAAGAAATTTTAAAAGAAGTTTTGAAAAGTAAGTCAGTAAAAATTTTGGTTTTCGCGAGTTACAAACTAATGAACGTTATAAAGTGTGGTCAAATCCGATAATTTCAGTATATAATGTAAGTAAATTATAACTACGATAAAGTTGATTTATCTGATGCAACTCGCATTACTGTTCTAGATATACTAGTACAAGGTTTGATATAGAGAGGTCTGGTTTATCGACTTTTGAAATGTTTAATACCAGTGCAACATTAGATCGATGGGTTTGTTTTTTTGAAACCCTAGTCGTCTATTTTTCATGAAAATAGATTTGATAATATACATATAACAAGAGACCCATGGGCCTTAGCGGTCACCTGAGTTCGGATACAGAATAAGACCAAGACATATAACACTACATATTGGCCCATCAGGGCCTTGAAATCAGTCAGCGATTTATAACTTTGACTTAATCTATGAAGAGTATTTGGTTTCATCAAATCTATGATTTCAAAATAAGAATTTTTGGTATTCAAGCCATTTTGACCGCGATTGATCCTGCCCTCTGGTCCCTGGAAGACAGTGAGGACCGATATGGATATGTTAAAATGCTATATCTCAGGGTAATAATTCCAAGTTTGACTCATTTCCTATGAAAAGAGAACAAACATTGTTCAAAAAAGTGTTTTCTTTCCATATATCAACTATAGTAAACTTGACCCCCTCCCCAGGGGAAAACGTGAGACCCCAGGGTCATATAATTCCCAATATTTGTAAAGGACCTTAAGACCTTTCCATCTATGAAGAGTATTTGTTTCTACCATTTCTGGAATTTGAGAAGAATATTTTTTGAAGTTTTAGCCTATTTGACCCCTTTTGGTCCCACCCCTCAGGCCCCAGGGGGTCAGTCGTGGAAAAAGTGTTATTTAAGGATTCAATGACCATCTCATACTGATAATTCTGACAACATTTGACTTATTTCCTATAACAAATGACCAATAAATGCGCAAAAATGTGTTTTCCTGTATAAACTATGGTAAACTTGACTGGGACCATCTATGAAAGGTTTAGAACTGTAAAATTTCAACAAATTTGGTTCAGTAGTTTTGGAGAAGAAGTCGAAAAAGTAAATTGTTTATCGCCATACGACGGACTACGCACGACGCACGACGACGGACAAAATGCGATTAGAATAAACAAACTTCGTTACTAATCCATTCCACTCTTTGTCGGTATTCTATTTTTGCACATTACAGACTTAACTGTCCTTGTGGAAAGGTATTGATTGTGACGTCAAATGTTTGCGAGCTAATTTTCAGAGCAAACGACGTGAATTTCGCACACAAAATAATGACGTCAAAATTGATACCTGTCCACAAGGGAGATCACTCTGTAATATGCAAAGACGGGGTACTACCTCTCAGTATCTTCTGAAGTCCGCCTATCTGTACTACCATGTCCAGTGTGGTCATGTTTCTCTGCTCGTGAACGTACCGGTCAGCTGAGACCTGGGGGAAGTTGTACAGCACGCGATCCACTACGTGTACGATCCCATTGGTGGCTACTGCAGACTTGACTATCCTAGCGCCCTCTGCCGTCACCATCTATGGACATTTCATGTTTAATAATTCATTCGTAACACTATCAGAATCAGCTATATCATATGTGAAATCCTTATAAAATTATGCACTTGTCGCCATTCTCATCAAATTGCAAAACACTGTGACTGGACAACATTCCCTTATTGGTACATTAGCTGTAGGGACTAGTAAAATGGAATCATATAAGGATTTGTTATTTTGGCTATTCTATAAATGGTATGATGCTCTTGTTACCAGCTTAGGGCGTTTGTTCGTAACATGGCTTAATATGCATGGAGCTAAGGATTGAAAAGATTTCCGTACAAACACTTCACAAACTGTCTGAAATAATGTTTGGTACTTTAGATGTAGAACAGACCACAGGGACCTGACACAAATTTCTAACCAAAACTGTATATATATTATACTATAATGAATATATAATGTACATATAATAATGTAAGCTAGAAATTCATGCCAGGTTCTTGTGGGGCATACAATAATAAGAAAACCTACCGCAGCGCCCCCTGATGTATTGGAGTAAACATTGACCCTTAAGTCCTGTCCTTGCCACGTGCGCAGTCTAGCCTCGTTATGGAAATCAGCCACAGACTTGTTCCCATACGTGATGTGGAAAGTGATAATCTCGTGCATGTATTCCCAGTTCCCGTAATTGAAAATGGCGGCGATATTGGGCGGAAGCTTGTTGAAAGCATCATCGCTCGGAGCAAAGACTGTGTAGGGTCCTTGAGGAAATGAAGAGGCCAAATTATTAATGCATCAATATCATGATCAGCAGCGGTATCATACAATAATAAATGTGATCCAAAGTAGACGTTACATTATAAACATTTTATCCTACAAGCTCATCACGCATTCTGTTTTCCAATTAATCAATCAAAATATCTTCGTGACGTCTTTAGACAAACATTTAAAACAAGGAACATTGGCGTCTTTTAGAAAAGCTTTTCACACGAAGTCTACATGTATATTACGTTCTTTTAAAATGTCAAACTAGTCTTTTTTGACACACTTGTATTTATGAACTTTTATAGCGTCCTTTAAACTTGTAACCTTGGCGTCTTTTGGGCAAGCGTTCACATTGCGTACTGAGAAGTCTTATACTCTACTGGTATATCACCAAGGACGTCTTTAGAACAAGTGTTCAAACCAACACTTGCCTGACTCTTTTGCACGAGCGTTCTAACTAGACGCTTTCGTGAGTCTTTTAGACACGCGTTCAACCAGAAGCCTCCATGACGTCTTTTGGACAAGCGTTCAACTAGAAGCCTTCATAACATCTTTTGGACAAGCGTTCAACAAGAAGCCTCCATGACGTCTTTTGGACAAGTGTTCAACAAAGTTCTTATGTATTGTCATTTGTTTGGCAAATATCTCTACTTTTTTAATCCAAAAGGGCTGGCTCCTATCTTTACTCATAGAAAAGTTATAATTGTCACAGTCAACCATCATAATTTGGTTAATAACAGATACGTGACTTTGTTAAAATGAACTAAATTGAGGTTTGTCATTAGAAATGCCATAAAATATACACTTTAACTGATTTTTTGCTTTGGTTTTGGACTTTTCTTTCCATTCAAAGCCATTTGTCCGTCTCGAAAGCAACTTGTCTTTATCAATTGCAGTTATGAAAAGTTCATTTGTGAATATTGGTTTGTATGATTCATAAGTGTGTTCGAATAGTTTCATATAAAAATAGTACCAAAATAGTTTGTTTCTATATTTTTCCTTATTATCAAACTGTACTTATATCTGCATAAGTACATGTCAGTAATTTTTTATTTGTATAAATCACAAATTACTGTATGGGACATTAAAATCCTTCTTTAAAAAGTAACGTATATGTTACAACATACTTAATATATGGCTGTAGAAATCTGACAGGATTATTATGTTTTTCTGTTTCATAAATTCGTCAAAATGCATCAAAGAAAATGTACTTTTCAGCGGTTTCACTTCTCTGCAATACTTTAGATGATGTTTGCTTAAATTAGCAGCGGTAACGTATCTGTTCTCTTGGTATATATGTCTTTATGAAGTATTAGAAAATCAACGAATTCAATAACACGAATCTGCTTCAAAACTTGTTTTCAAAACTACAACATCGAAATTATCAAATCTTAGATCAAAACTATTGAAAGCGGCGTTGATGAAGGGGTGATTATGTTTGTACCATATTGGTAACATATCTGTCTACACTGATTCCCATTGACTGCGGATGGTTTCGGCGTTCTTGTCATTTAATTGGGAAAAAACGACCCGCACGGCTGACAGGTAGATGTGATAACTCAGGATAAACAGTTCGTCTGATATTATTGGCCAACGAAACCTCACTTGTCATTTGTTGATGTTTTTTGACATGAAGAAAAGGAATAATTCATTCTCATTGTCCGCGCCTTCCTTCACCTGAGAAACGTATCAGTCTCCGTCATACTTGATTGCCACAAACAACCCTTAACTTACATTTTCTGACCATATCTAGTCTGAAACAAATTGCTACAAATGAAACCAAGTTCACTCAAATTGGAGTTTACGTACAAAAGTACAGATACGTTACCAAATATGACAGGTACGTTACCAAATAAACAGATACGTTATTTCATGTTTATATATCACATTACCGTATCACTAGTATAATAAACATTCTAACAATATCTGGCTATAAAATGTATTTGAATTAGTCGATGTAACACTATTTTTATTAGTTTTACACTAAATATTAGAGTTAACGGTACATCTTTCATCAAACAGATACGTGATCTTTTATACCAGATACGTTACTATTTTGATATGTGATTTATACATTTAACAATTAATTATATACCTAATAGCTTAATCAATACAGTTAAATAGTGTTAGAAATCACGTGATTATTATCAGATATATATATATATATATATGTTACTATGTACAGGTATATAATAAAGGAAAGTAAAGGTTTTTCTTATTTCAAGTTTCCCAACACTGGCAACACAACGAATCCTCCCGCTTGTAAACTATTGACAAACTCTCGGACACGTGGTTAAGCTAATTTCGAATGTTTTATGACAAGCGTGAGAATTTCTGTTGATATGGGTATTTTTCCATAACGTATCTGTCTGTAACGTACTGACCGACACTAACCCCTCTCATCTTTTAAATGACACCGTGTGACTTGTCGACCAAACCACAAACATTGTAACACTTAGTATTATATACTTTTCAAACTGTGATGTGAATTTATCTCTGTGAGAAAGTGGCATCTTATGTAATCAAGTACATAGTAGTAACGTATCTGTTGATGTCGTTGCGTAACAAGTATATTTTCAAGATTAGATCGCACCTGTTCATTTAATTGTTAATGAATGTGTCCACGTCTTAAAGGTAAAAGTTAGTATACATATTAAAGTTCATTATCACGAAAAAAAACGTGGACGTTTGATAATATATCAACTGTGTACACGATTTTATTTGTTGGTAACGTATCTGCCAGCATAGTTTGTGACAATGATAAAATGAGTTAGATCTATATAAAAAATATCTAAGCATTTTGTGTGCCAATACTTGTCTATTCTCATTGCGTATGCTAATATATATGATATGATAGAAAAAAATGTAACATTTACCCATTTACTAAGTCAGAGATGATTTATGAAATACATTATAGCTTAGGAGGACAGTCGAAATTTGTCACGAGAGCCATATTTAATGTGATGGTGAGAAAAATCTTAATTGGTCCGAGGAACCACACTTGATTATTTTCGAAGATCAATCAACACATTTCACGTGTGAAACAAACATGATATACAAACATGATTTTTAAGTCCCGATATTGATAGAGGACACTTAATAATGGAATTTGTACATTTAGTGGAGAATGAACGAACAATAAGTTCGACATTCCTATGTACATAGTAGGCCTAACTTACCTCAATACTACACCAGACCGTCTGTATATTGAAAGCATCACAAACAAGAGTGACACAAACATCCATATAACATTTTAAGCACAATCTCCTTGATCATCTGTGCATTCTTGCTGAGATAATCACTGAAAAGTTATGCCGATAAATTGGTTGTAGAGTGAGAATTGGTCTGTGGGTCCGAACACCTCCATTTGTTTATAATCACAGTCTAGAAAACGCTTGAATTGCTACGTTTGACTTTCGCCGCGTCATCAACTTTCAAACTGGCGTAGGGGAAGCAACTCGTATTTAAAAAAAATGAAGTATTAAAACGATTAAAATTATTTTTACACAAAAATTAACAAGTAATATATAGTTTTACGGTAATGAAGTGGTATATTTAGTTGTAGAGAATGTGCTTAAATTTTGAAGCGAGGGCGACAGCCGCCATATTGCACCATAGTAAAATTTATAGACTGGTTCCCGCCTCAGTTACCTCCCTTGCGTACGCTTCACTGAGGACCGGTAGCGAGTAGCCATCTTGAGTGAGAATTCCAACTCTAGAGTAGTGCACATCATTTCTGCGCATGATATGTCATCATGGAGACGGGTCCTTCCGTTAAGAGAAAATAACGTCATTAACGTCGTTCCTAAGAACACACTAAACTCTGTTAGCACGAAATGATTTCAAAACTTAAGATCTTATTTAATTTTGTTTATATATCGTTCAAATAAATTATTTATTCTTTACGTTAAGATCCGTCGCTTCGTGCGTAAAGGGGTTTCCCACGTCTAAAAAAATGATACCAGCGAACCGGATATGTGGATTGACTAATAAAAAAAATCATCATGGTTACCCGCTACCGGTCCCTAGTGAGCGGAGCGCAGCCTGGCGGAGAGTAGAGAACTAAGGGGAGGGAACCAGTCTATAAAATTTACTGACCCCCTATAAAGTGTTAGGGGGGTCACCACGTGACGACTCTCCGCCAATCATTTGGGGACATTTCTGTCCGAGGTGCGATAAATAGGAATATCAGGGTCTTTTAGATAAGCATTTAACAAACAGCTTTTGACAAATTGTTGTATTTTATAATTAATCTGTGAAGGAACCTTCGCGGCGTGTGTTTGGCAAGTATTCTAAAGAGAGATTTATGAGCTTTCTTTTTCATGTTTGTAGAATTTTGAAAGATATCCAAAGGCTAGCTATACAAATATCGTCATGGTTTCAGGTGGAAATTGTGATTTATCAACTCGAGGCAGTGAATTCGCACGAGACCGAAGAGTTGATAAACCACATTATCCACATTGAAAGTGGTTGATTATGAAATCTGTTTTATCATATGGTATTTACATGATGTACATTGTAAACCACTCGACATTCAAATTATCTGAGAAGGACGATGTTTTCTTAGAATCGACGATAATTATGAAAACTGGACCACAAACGACAGTACTTAATCGTGGTCACAACAAGCCATGCGAAACCAGATTTACATATACCTGTAAATACTCTTAGCCAGGAGTGTGCTTTATAATTTGTATTCGTTGCGACAGGTATGATTACAGTTCTAACTAGGGGAAGATAACTTTTTAAGATGAACTTGGTTTAACGTACCAGTGCTGTTGTCGGAAAGTACGTACATGGGCCCCGTGCTCTGTAGGGCTCCTACAAAGTCCTTACAGCCTAGGGAGTCCACCAGGTCATAGATGTCCCACTGAGCTCCCTGGGCACTCGGCCCCAGGACCAGGAAGATGACCAATAAGGGCAGCATTACATGGGAGAGCGAGGATAGCAACATACGGACCAAACAGAAGGCAGAGTCACTGGGGTCAGAGGTTACTCGGGGTAAAGGCACGATAAGACATGTGCCAGATAATGGTCACATTGATCTGGGGAGTTAATATTATAGTCTATGTGTACCGGGATTACATTGTTTACAAATTTATTTAGAAATCATTATAAATATTCTTTGATATAGCTTAACTTTAACTACATCTACAAATACTAACAATATCGGGATTGAATATAACTTGAATTTTTCTTGCTAGTTACGTATAGTGTGACTTAAAATTAAATAAATGAAATAAAATTTTAATTTTCATAACGCGGGTCGTCTTATGTTTCCCGCCGTAGTCCTATTTATGCGCGTTAGTTGACTAGCCAAATTAATCTTCAATTTCAAACATGGGTTATGCAGGGAAACTTGCATTTGTTTGGTGTTGTAATCCAATCTTAGGCCATCGATATCAATTTTATTGTTTTAAGAAACTTTAATTTTTTGTTTCGGAAAGTTAGTCGGTCTTTTGTAAACTACTCCTACACAAAGACAATGCTATTATGTAACCTTATAACACATTGGTTTGTAAATACCTTTGAATGCTTGAAAACATGACTCTATGCACTTTTGAGCTATGATCTACAGGTCAAAAGCAAATTTACAAATGACCATCAGATGTCATGAAGTTTTGTTTTATTTCTCGGTGCATGCTTAATTTTAAAAATCGGTAAAAATCCTATTCTATAATGTACTTTACGTGTATAGTACAATGTAGAATAGGATTTTTACCGATATTTTTTCGCCAATCTTCATCAGATGGTGGTCTTTCGTCCGTGGTCCGTGGTCCGTCGAAAAGTGTTCTATGGTCTCTGGAAGTGTCATGCTGATTTTGAGACTGATGGGAAAAACAATATGGCCGCCAGGCAGCCATCTTGAATTTTTGCAGTTGATGTTTGTTATCGCTATTTCTCAAGAAGTACTACACGAGTATAATTCTCAGCCTTTACATGCATGGTTTCCTTGGTTCCTAGGGTTCAGTGGCTCCAAGTATTTGCTGCTAAGTCATAGGCTGTTCCATCGACTGATATTTTTCTCTATGCAGACGTAGTAGTTTTATTTTCATGTTTTAGTTTTTTATTTGTTTTCTTTTTTAAATGACTACTTTAAATGTAAATATAAGCATTGGTTGTCACATTTTTGATATGCATTGGTCTGTAACATTGGGTGATCTAGCATACAAATGTATCTGTTATGGTGCGCTAACGCGCACCACTGGATAAGCTAGAACACCCAATGTATGATAATTACACACCATTGAATGTCAAAAATATGACAACCAAGGCTTAATTGGAGACTAATCGGGAAAACAATATGGCCACCAGGCAGCCATCTTGGATTTTGGTAGTTGAAGTTTGTTACCACTATTTCTCAGAAAGTGCTGAAGGGATTTGTCTCAAATTTTATTTGTAGGGTGGCCCTAGTTGTGCATATTTTATTTTGGGACCGATCTGCCAACAAGATGGCCGCCAAGGCGATGTTTAAATGATGAGTATCGTTATGATGCTCTGTCTGCGATGGACTATCTTTAAACTTATTAAACGGAGAGTAGAGGAGTTTTTAGGCACTGAGTTTTCGAGCTATTGCGGTCTTGTATTAGAAGTTATGAGTTCTAAATAAAAAAAAAATGCACGTGTTACGAATCTGATTTTAAAATACATATTATCATTAATACACTATATATACCAATATAATTACTACATACATAACGTAGTGTATTAATTCATAATGGTGATTTGTATTTTAATTTTAGATTGCACGTGTTTCATGATGCAGATTTTGGTTATGAAAGCACATAACAAAATCAAAATTTGCAATTTTCACTTTACATGCATTCCTTGCTGTGCATGTACATGTAGCTGCTGGTCATCACGTGTACGTGCTCCGTCACTTTTACAATAATGTAAAATTATTTGTGAAATAATGTGTGAATTATTGTCAATGTGCTCTATGCACACATATATATGTATGTGTATACCACATCAGACATATTACATTAAAATATGTAAGTGTGTACAGTACATGTATATATATACACACGTATATATGTACATGTATATGTAAATGTATGGAAGGTCAATATGTGGAATGGCGAGATACCAGTCACATGATATTATTTATGATTTTGAAAAATAAAGACAATATAATGATGATCAAAATCAGAGATAAATTCCCGTGTATCAATATTTCCCGTTCCAGTTTTCGTGTTGTATTTCTTTATCTAAAAACACTCTAGTTTGGAAATTTACTATCACAGTCTATTAATAACTCCATGTCATTTACCTTAAATAGGCCCCACCATCAGATTAATTATTCACCTAAAAACCTGAAGTGAAAACATTAATAACTCTGAAAAAAAATGTTTACATATAAACTACTAAAGACATAAAAAAAACATTAAAAGACGTAATAACGTATAAAAAATATTATAAATCTGTATACACCCCGTCAGGAACCTCATTGGTTTTTCCAGTTTACGAGTTACTTCCCTTATATCGTTAAAACGTAGTATGACAAGATCATGGCGACAAAAACAATGACAACTCATCAAATGGGAAGATATTGAGAGACAAGATGATGGACCGTACCTACGGGGTGGAGGGAATGAAGGAGACGGACAGTCATGTGTACTGTACCCAGGATCTACTGGGGAGGGGTGCCACGGGAGATGTATATAAAGGAATCAACAAGGTATAATATTAGAGGAAGTTCTACTTTCGTTTTGATCATTTAATTCATTGATGAACACAGAAACATATATACATAGAGATTGGCAACTCCTCCAATTTTACTATCGACAGATGTACCTCTGTATGTGCTTAGGGTTTTTTAGATAAACTCTTTAATAGTTGAATCTAAAAGAATAACTTTGATATGTTGTAAAAGTTGAGTAATTTGCAAATGGTTTGAGTTCGATTTTTGCAAGGATTTATAAGTGAGAAGGATTCGTGACTGTCTCTTTACAAGTTCTAAACACCACACGAGACGCCTATGAACCGGGAATAAAAACCGGTTTTCTCAACAAATACTCGTCTTATCAAGTCAAACGAAACACCAATGTAAAGTTTATTAAATTTTACAACGTTTATTACTTGCATTAAGGACGGAAGATTTAGAAAATATATCTTAAATTTTCGTTAAAAAGTACGACAGCTCATGAAATGACGGCACCGCTTCAGAAAGTAAGACGGTAACCCTCGCACCCGCAAGCTACATCAAAGGCTGCGCCGGCAGATATCAAAGGAAAACGGTCGTCGCCCAACGTCACGGTCAGTGCACAAACACAAAAGCTCCTATGTTGTACTCCCCCAAAACCCAGTGTGTCTTATCCTTCTCATACAGTGCACAAACACAAAAGCTCCTATGTTGTACTCCCCCAAAACCCAGTGTGTCTTATCCTTCTCATATACGTCCTTGGATTTTTGATAGAAAAAAATAACATTTTAACTTATTTATTTATAAAACAAAACGCACTTCCGGTTTTGAATGCCTGTTTTTCGAAAAACCAGGTAAAATTGCTTATTTTCGTGCTTTAAAAAATCATATTAAATAACATCAATCTGGAAAACTGATCACATCAAACCATGATATAATGTTTAAACTTTGTTTCGATCCAAAAATATTATGTTTAAAAGAATACAATTAAAAGTAGTTAACCAAGGCAAAATGCCTATAAACCGGGAGGTCCCTCTGCCTGTCAACAAAGACAAAGAAGGAGTTTCCAATCTCTATGTATATATGTTTCTGATGAACACAATGGTATATACCTTCTTGATAAATTAGTCTTGACAAAATCAAGGATTTATAAGTGAGAAGGATTCGTGTCTGTCTCTTTACACTACTAAACACCACGCAAGACGTTTATGAACCGGGAACAAAAACCGTTTTTCTCAACAAATACTTGTCTTATCGAGTCAAACGAAACACCAATGTAAAGTAAATTAAATTTCACAACGTTTATAACTTGCTTTAAAGACGGAAGATTTAGAAGAAATGTCTTAAACTATCGTTAGAAAAATACGACCGCTCATGAAATGGCAGCACGCTTCAGAAAGTAAAACGGTAACCCTCGCACCCCCATGCTACATCAAAGGCTGCGGCGGCGGATATCAAAGGAAATCAGTCGTCGCCCAACGTCACGGTCAGTGCACAAACACAAAAGCGCACAAAACTCAGTGTGACTTATCCTTCTCATATACGTCCTTGACAAAATATTAAATTATCAATTGATATAATCAAATTAGAAGTATATAGTACTATTAGATACTAAAATGTACTTTCTGTTTTATCATATTATTGAAATATATTGATATATAGGTGCTACAATTTTACAGAGTTTTATGGAATCATATTTTATAAAAAAATGCTTATATCCTGTTCGTATAAATTTAGACCGACAAATATTTAATTCTTTGCCATATAGGTACAATGTATTTATATGATAGTGTCAGGTGATGTATGATTACATGTATATTGAAATCCTCATAATTCAGGGAAATTAGCTAGGAATACATAGTATGAAGCCGACATACAATATAATTATCCATACATTTAGAAATTATTACATGATTATTTTAAGTGATATTACACTAATAATGTATGCACCGTATCAGCTGCAGGGTATAGATATCAGCCAGAGGGATGAAGACCCGAGGGCTGATTAGGGGACGTGTGATATCAATATGGTCATTGTCATAAACTTTTTATTATATGTTTTTTGTCTGAAAGAAATGAATTTACATCATTATATTGTCAATATAACACATTTAAATAAAATCATAACAAGTCATATCTCATTGACTACATGATATTCATAAAATGTTACTATAATTTTTTTAGAAAACCATACATTTATAAACTACAAAAATGTAATGTAGAGACATTATACAGAAAGGTCTAAAACAGAAAGAGAGAAAAAAATGATCTAAATTGATTTTTATATAGAGTTTTGAAGATTTTCTCACTTTTAAGAAGAAATAAATTGTCAGGGTTTCACAGTACAGAATGAATAAAGATAATAAATTCAACAAAACAAAACAAAACAAAATTGCTGTGGATAATATGACATTTGAAATGTTAATTTATCACAATTTTAATTGTCACTCCTATTACTGTTGTTTTTTGTACAGGCTAAACAGCATTACTGTTATCTAACCAATTTATAAAATTCAACTACATGAACTGTAAAATGTCTGTACTGGGGTAGTAGGGTGAGGTGATACTCAGACTAATGGTAGGTCGGGATCACCAGGTACTGGCACTCAAATATTAATTGTCATTTTTTTTGCTGATTTTGGAATGGTAAGGTGGTCTATATGATATGCTTGTGTTTTAGAATTGAAAATATTCGATGATTTTAAAATGAATGTAAATGTCTTTGTATTGTTTTAGCACACTGGTGAAGTGGTGGCATTGAAGATGTTTGAGACAAAGTTCACATCACATGTCCAGAGAGAGGTTGAGGCCCTTGTGAAACTCCAACACCCAAACATTGTCAGATTCATGCACTGTGAAAAAGATGTAAGTATTAGCAGAAGATAAGTTTTTAAAAAAAAATCTCTGCAGACTGAACTTTTAGGGTGATAAAGCATATAATATTGTGTTTTTCTGATAAACAATATCTGTTATATAAAGCTTACAATATTGTGTTTTCTGATAAAAAATATCTGTTATATTTAGCTAAATAATCATCCACAATATAACATTTTATATTTGTACAAATAATAGATGTTGCAGCTTGCCATGTACATATAAAAGTTGTGCATGTGCAAAATATGAATTAAATTTAACAAAAATTCTGATATACCTGTCAATACCTATTTTATTTTCACCTGTGCTTCAGTGCATGACAAGACGCAATGTATTGGTGATGGAACTCTGTGAGAAGGGAAGTCTACTAGACCTTCTTAAAGAACCTGAGAATGGATTTGGAATGGAGGAAAATGAATTTCTCAGAGTCTTTACACATTTAGGTAAATCTACATCCTAAAACAATTAAAACTGTTTATAGAATCAAGAAAATATGTCATTGCTTTAAGTTCATTTTAGATGATAATTAAATAACATTCATTTTACACTGACAACTTGTGTAATTGCACAAATTTTCTGTGCTAAAATAACATTTGTAGTTGCAGATGCATATGACATTGATATAGACAGTTTTAAAATTGTACTTACAAAAATGTATGTTTGATTCTTAAATATTTCTCTTAATGTAATACTGAACTGAGTTAAGCCATGGATTTTTAAATAAGTTTGATATATGATAAATGTTTTTGAAAAAAAACCATGTTTTTATTTCAGTAAATGGTACAAAACATTTGAGATGTCAAGGATTTTCACACCGAGATATCAAGCCTGGTAATGTGTTAATCTTCACAGACGATGACGGCAGGTAAATCTTACATTATCATATATTAAATAATTTTAGATGTGCTCTGATTTTTCACTATTTTCACTAGCTAATACATGGTCAAGTGACATTCAATATATAGCATATTGACTCGCTGATTCCATTTTTAGAAACTTTGAGTCAATATTCCTTTGCAAACTTCATTGCCCAAAATGCTGCGTTCTTCAGGGTGGCATTCTTGGACCAATGCTTTTCTTGTAATTAATATATACATTAGAGATTGTTTTTGACATTTTTTAAAGAAACAGCAATCTAATATAAAAATTAAGAACCTTTGTTTCGGTCCATATAGTGTTATATTGCCCGTGTAGAATATGAAATAATGGCCTCGGGCTCTATATGCATTTGTTTTACGAATATGTTGAAAATAACAAAGATGCGAAATATTGTATACACAAAATTAAATTGTTAACAGTAAAGTAGTGTAAGAAGTAAAGACATATATTAAAGAAATACTCTAACCTTTTATAGATGTAAAATGCTCTTAAAATAGTAACTACCATATTCGACCCAATAAGTGCTCAGGGCGTTTTAAAAAACTAAAAAAATGAAAACGTGCTTAATAAGATGAAATTGTTGCAAACCCATACAGTTTTGATATTTTTGGTCTCATGCCTGTGCATTGAAATGAGGCCTCAGTCAGGGAAGGGGCACTTACAGGGACATTGGGGCTTATTGGGTCGAATACGGTAATATTGATTTAAATACATGTATTGATAAATATAACAAGGTTATCATAATCAATTAAAGAATATCAATCACAACAGCTTTAGAGTATGTTAGTGTAATTTATTATAAATGTGATAACCGAGGTTAATATAAGATGTTTGTGTATTATTACTTACCAGCAATGTGTACAAGCTGTCAGACTTTGGTACAGCTAAGCCCCTAGGGGACCAAGACTGTTTCATGTCCCTGGTCGGCACGGAGGAATATCTGGTGAGTCATCACTTATATATGACTACTTCACAGAAACTTAACACTCTTAATTAGGATCCATATTTATCTGTATTGTTGAATTTCTGTTTATTAGTTTCTCCCGTCTCGCTATCCTCTTTACTGTTACACTATGGAACTCAGTCT
Organism: Argopecten irradians irradians; assembly: GCA_004382745.1. Classification (NCBI taxonomy): domain Eukaryota; kingdom Metazoa; phylum Mollusca; class Bivalvia; order Pectinida; family Pectinidae; genus Argopecten; species Argopecten irradians. The sequence goes on from SAYR01000670.1 coordinate 3,637,552, forward strand.
GTAATCCCAATACTTATGAGCATATCCTCGCATCCCTCTCACAGCCTGTTTACAAAGCCTTACTCAGTACTTTTACTTTCTCTCTTTCTCTACCGTCCATGTTTCATGTCGCAGTCAAAAATAAGCTGATATTAAATTGTTTCTGAGTGCAAAAAAAATAAAATGATTGTATTCTATGCCATTTAGGTTGTTGTTAATGTGACCTTACAACTTACCCTACATCTCTAGGTAGCGAAACCTACCTGGGACAGTTGCCAGGTACCAACCGAAGGTTGGTGGTCTTTCTCTAAGTACTTTGGATTATCTCCATCTAAACGAGACATTTCTTTTTATAAATCTATCTGTAAATAGGACATTTAACAGAAACAAGCTGAGCTGTGATATAAGTACTGTTTGAGTGTAACTTTAATTAGTATCATCAGTTTTCCTAACCCCTTTCATTTGAAAACTATCAAACAATAATCTTTTTGAAATGATTTCGCTTTCAGCATCCAGACATCTATAAGGCGGCATTCATAGACAACCGTAACTGCCAGGGATTTGACATCTCAGCAGACATGTGGAGTCTAGGGGTGACACTTTTCCATGCTGCTACGGGAAACGTTCCATTCCATGCTTATGGTGGACGCTTTGATAAAGCAAAAATGTGAGTGTCAGTTATCGATTACTTTCCACAAATACATCATACAATTACCTGTTACCTTTCATCATTTAGCTTCTAGATCTGTGTCCACTCATTTCACTAGTGTGAATTTGATGTCATACCATTTTCAGAAATTATTTAGTCAACTTGTGAGATTCTGACCTGTAGTTTTGGTAGAGTTAGTTCCCCTATGTTGATAAAAATCACTACTTTCTATGCACTACCTGTAACCCATGTTATTTGATTAACTTAAAACTTTAGGTACACATTATAAAAATCAGGTTTAATTTCAGGTACGAGATTTTGTCAAACAAAGCCAGAGGTGTGATATCTGGCCAGCAACTCGTTAGTGGGGGCCCCATACAGTGGAGCAGTGAGTTACCCACTACCTGTAAGCTCTCCAGGTAAGCTTTAGTCAACATTACCTGACATGTTTATCAGGTAAAAACACCTTTGAACTGTCCATGTATAAGTCAACTTCTTTGAAAAAAAAGGGGCGCTAGTGGCTGTGTTGATAAGATGTCTCGACATATGACCACAAGCCAGTTACCTGTGGGTCGCGAGTTCAAATCCCATGTTGGGCAGTTGCCAGGTACTGACCAATGGTTAGTGATTTTGCTCCGGATACTCCGGCTTTCCTCAACCAACAAAACCTGGCACGTCCATACAAGACCCTGACTTCTAGTGGGACGTTAAACTAATAAAACCCAAACCCACTCTTTGAAACCCATGTAGGTTTGATACATATAAAACTCTCCAAGCATCAATACGTCAACTTGATCAATAGATACCTGTTTATTAGTAAAAAGTACTTGTTAATTAATAATAAATACCTGTTAATTAGTAATAAATACTTTTTAATTATAGTAAATACCTCTCAATTAACTCATCTAGTTTATATTAGTTTACTTACAATCAATAAGATATCTACATATCTATATTTATTTGGTTGGGCAAAACCTACCTTTAAGATTAAAAAAAAATCTTCAAACCTTTTATTACGATATGTTTATTTGGCCTTTGTTTATTGATAACATAATAATTTTTCATAAATCATCGGTTCATAATGTTATAATGCATCTCTGTCAATGGCAATATATGAATTTACAACACTAGACAAATGTAAGGTTCCCTGTATAAATCTTATGTTAAATAAAATAGAAGGTTCGTTTCTCTGTTATGCAGCATGAAGTAGTGATAGTAATTAGGATGATGCCACAAAATACAAGACAACCCACGTGATGGAAATTAACTTATTATACCGCAGTCTCCCAAAACATGCACCTCGCACAACATACACCCAACACACTGCATACATGGGAGGCCATCCTTACATGACCATAGCTGTTAATAGGACGTTAATTAATCAAACAAATAAAAAAAAAAAAAAATCATTTATATTTTTTGAAGTATTATTAGTTAGCTAATAACTTTTAATGCTCTACAAAAATATTTTTTGTTTGTTAACATTTTGAAAATTAAAAGCCGTTTAGGTATGTACCTAGCTAGCTGTAATAACAATCTGATGATAACACACTGATGATTTCTCTATTTAAGGCCTTTAAGAGACCGTGTTAGGGACATCCTTACCCGAATGTTCGACAGTGCAAAGGATACATCCTGGGGATTTGATCAATTCTTTGACTGTGCTGATGCACTGGTTGACGCCAGCATTCAACAGCTGCATGTTTTCTCCACTCTCAACGGCCAGCACTATCTCATGTTTCTGAACAAGGACTCAAGGTAATCATTTAAGGATTGCAGACAACTAAAGCATAACCTCGCTAACGCAAAAAAGGCACGTTATTCAATTTGTCAGGAATCCTGGGATAATTATAGGACAATAAATCCATCAAGAAGGCAGTTTATTTTTGTTTCATTTTATCTTAATTTTCTAACCAATCTGTAATGCACACTGTAACCAAATCAACATACAATGTGTGAATATGGATACATATATATGATGATTGAGATCCATAAAAGCACCGAAAAACTTTCGGGTAATATCGTAAATGTAGAGCACTTTAAATGTTTTTTTCTATGACAAAAGATAGCAAGTCATAGACCATACAACTTTAACAGTAATTGCTTTAACATTATAAAATCATATGAATTATTCGGTTGTTTTTTTTGTAAAATCAGATACAAAGCCATATCAGAGGAGGTTAAACAACTTCAGAAACTGGCTACAGATGACCAGGTGATGCTTTGTGAGAATGGGGACATACTTGGCACAGTAACACAGGACACACCTATCTCTCGCTACCCACACACCTCCAGGGCAGATCCTCTAGTCCTCATGCCTGCTAAGGCTGATGAGAGCATCTCACATGTGTTTAAACTGGAAGGTTTTGAGAAGGTCATTGAGAGTAAGTCTATTTTTAACATACCATGGAGCTTTTAACTTCGGTAGTTTTCTCTTTGTGGCATTGTTTACTAACTAATAATTGATTTCAAAATACCTGAAGCATTTTAACCTATGATAAACTATCATTTAGGTTTGATGCAGTGTAAATATGCTGAAATTAAAATACATGCTTATCATTTGATTATTTAAGTATAAAATAACTGCTTTCGAATTACTCTTTATAGGTTACCGTTCGTAAACCTTTCATTTAAATGACTTCTTCTCAATAACAGAAAGGCCCAGGGTAATCATATTGGCAATGTAACATGGTTGGATGAAGTGTTACCCAGTTTGGTCAATGAATGACCTTGGCCTTCATTCAAGGTCACAGAGGGTCCAAAAGGATATTGAAATAACGTCATGTGTTTAATTAAGAGCCCTAGAAAATTCATATTAAAGCTGTATCATGCTGGGATAAAGAACTAATATCTTTCTTCAAATGGCCTTGACCTTCAATTAAAGTACAAGCTAAAATCTTTAAACAATTTCTTGTCTAATAAAAAACAGTCCTAAAGACCACAGGGGGCCAACTCAATGAAAATGGATGTTATACACTTTTTGTATTTGGTGGATGGACTGATGAGTATATATGACAGTCATGTGATTTTTTTTTAAAAATACGAGATTTGAAAAAATATTAAAAAAATTGGGATATTTACTATAAAACAGATTTATAGTAAATATCCCAATTTTTTAAATATTTTTTTCAAATCTCGTATTTAAAAAAAAAAATAAATCACAGGACTGTCATATATACTTATCAGTCCATCCACCAAATACAAAAAATGACAACATCCATTTTCATTGAGTTAGTCCCCTGTGGTTGAATGTTGAGATAATACTACGTTTGTTCAAATGAATGACCTTGACCTGCATTCAATAGATTCACTATGTTTTGTATGGTAATAAGCTATGATTTTTTCTAGTGTGTATTAATGAAGGTTCACATACTTTGTATTTACTGTCAGCTCCCTGCCCTGCCTTCCCGCTCACTGTTAACACAGACCAAGACTACAGACTGGCCAAAAGGATGTGTGAGGTCATCCATCTGTCCAGGAAGATGGTTCACTCAGCTGTCCTCTCACAGAAACTTTTTACTCGCACCATCGTGAGACATGGGTAAGTTTGTTCAAATGAAGCATCCTTCAAAACCATGACTCAGCTGTCATCCCTCAGAAAGCTTTCTCCTACACATTATTGGATACGAATATGTTGTTTCAAAGAAAAATTCTTCAAATCTACAACTCGGCCATCATCTCCCAAAGTGTACTTCTACATGTTGGCTGACAGTGGTCAGCTTGTTCAACTGAAGCATTCTTCTCTCCTGAAACTTTAAACTTGCATAATTCCTAGACATAAGTAAGCTTGTTCAACTGAAGACATCTTTGAAGCAATTACGTAGCCCAACTTTAACCGAAACTTTTCACATGTATCTTGGCCAGACATGAGATACTGAAATGGTTTGCTCAACTGAAACTTTCTTCAAAACCATTATCCAAGCATTCATTCCCAAAAACATTGCCACCCACAATATTGCTAGCTATGTGTAAGTTCTTTCAAGGGAAGCATTCTTCAAAACCATCACCGGCCAAATAATCATTACTAGACACAGGTTATTGTACTTAACCCGAATGATGTTGTAGAGCCATGGTGCCACTGTTAATTACACCCATTCCTCTTGATTTCAGTTCAATGTTTGACGAGAAGCTTCGCCAGCACAGCCGTGATTTTGACTTCATCTGGGAGAGATTTGATGACGTATCCAGTTTCACTACAGATGAGATGAAGAAGCATGCACAAGGATTTGCATGTGTATCAAAAGATGGAGAGGTTATTGATGACAATTTTGACAATGTGAGTGTAATTTATTTGTTGTTTTAAACACTGTTACACATCTACTAGTGTTTTCCACTTGTTTTGACACATTCAAAAGACCTGCCATAGATATTAATTTGAAAAAGTACCTTGTCTTTACCTCAACTTACTTGCATTCTTTCTGACTACATTAAATATCTACATTCTCTCTGATTAAATTTTATTGTTTGCCCTGACTTTAATTACCGAACTTCCTCATTTCAGATTCGTGATAAACTCCAGACATGTGGAAAGCGTCTGAAGAACGTCCATGATGAATATGAGGCTGCTAAGGAGGCATGGAGTATATCTGACAGTACTGTCCTACAGAACCAGCGATGGTTAGTACTCTTCTCATACTTTATAATCTGATTTATCTACAACAGTAATTATCATAAACAAAGCATGTGTCCTATATAGTGATGTAAGATTTGGACACAAATGTGAGTGAGAATGAACCACATACAGACTGACTAAAATTCCCTGCATGTCAGATGAAACCTATTGAGAGTAGTATCCAAATAACACCACGTATTTATAGTAGGTCTCCTTCGTCTGAAATTGATGGAAAACATATTTAGATTTGTTGTCTGTCAACGTAAATAGAACAAACGCCAGAGTTAAGAAAAGATTGATCGAGAGTTTTTTTTTATGAAAACTTATGAAAGATTGGTATATAAACATACGTAGACGATTGTTGATGAAATTTCTAGAGTTCAATGTTTATTGAGATGTGTTGCTTGTCTTCTAATACAAATAAAAGGTGGATTCAGAGTTGAGGAAGGGTTTATCAAAAGTTACTGTATAAAATATTACTTGATGCTTATAGAAGAGGTATTTGAGGTGGCTTAGAGACTGGTGACTAACCAACGAAAGTTTTTCATTGGTAATATTAAATATATATTGAAAGATGTGACCTTTAATCTAAAATGGAGAAAGTGTGGTTGCAGGGATGGCAATGATTAAATGAATATAATTCCGTGAGAGTTTGGAATTGGAGAATGAAGGCCAACCAATGAAGACATATGTAATAGTTGCTGCTTTACAAATGAAGCCCATGGAATATGTAGTACAATGTGTGCCCGGTGGTATTCAACTGAAAAAGAGTGCTTGTACAGATATGATTGGTTGAATGTCGTTGCCTTACGACTGAAAAGAGCTATGAAAGAGCTATTTGAGAAGTTGTTCCTGGTGACTTGAGAGGTATAAGCCTGTCAAAGAAACCCAGTTAAGGGATATTTAGAATTGAGTATTGCAGAGTTGATCGAGAGCTTTCGCCTGTTTTAGATTTGAGAAGGGTGGCGGGAAAGTATATATTGATACTTGATAACTAAAACCCTTGAAAATTCAGAGTTATTACTTCAACAACACTAAACAAGACTGTTTCAAAGTTGAGATGAATATTGAGTGTAGTTGTTTGATGGCTAGAGCCACTAGAGCTATTTGAGATGGCTTATTGACTTAAACTGATGAACAGATTATTACGATTTGCAGTTTGTCGATCGAAACCAATAAACGGTAGTCTATAGAATTGAAAAGTTGTTTTAGAGAGTTCACGTATAGCAACTTGTACCTATGAAATGGATGTTTGCAACTTCTGGCTTAGAGAAATGAACGACTTGTTGCGTAGCGACGTAAACTCCACTGGAGCCTGGTTTAAATATCTGGCCGATTGAGTGTTGTTCCTTGTTGACCATTATAACTATTGAAAGGCTTATTGGTATTAATGAAGGACTGTATGAGAGTTAACATGGGCTGTGGTCTATAAGCTTATCTGGCCCAAAGTATAAATCTTAACTCTGATAGTCCTGGGCTAGGAGGGTCGGGGTCCAAATAGAGTTAAATCATTTAAATAGCTATTAGTCATAGAGTTTTGTATTAGATTGTAACCAAATTTGGACAGAAACGTCTTTGGACAAAGGGGATAGGGTTTGTATCAATTGACTCTAGCACCCATGGGGCAATAGAGTCGGGGCTTACAGGGAATTTAAAAAGGAATTTTTAAAGGAATCTTTGCCATGTAAGTAATACAGGTCCGCTGGGCCTCTTGTTGATTTATGCTGCTAAAACCATTAAAGCTTATTTTAGATTTGAGGTTCAGAGAGACTGAAGTTCAACCAATGAAGAGCTGTGTGAAAGTTCTTGTCGAATATTTGGGTCTCATTAAATCAGTTTAAAGAGTTGTGACCTATCGATTTAAAATAGCTTGTTCAAAAGTGTTGAAAGTTATTGGCGACCCCAAGCTGTGAGAGAGTTATGGGCTATCGACTAAACCAAACGCTAAGAGAACCCGAGTTATAGTTTAGAAGGGTTAATTACATGTTTTGAATTTAAAATCAATAAATATCTATTATAAGAGTTGTTACGTGGTAACAATCAATGAATAAAAGTGTTGTTACGTCGCGACTGAAATCAAAGACATGCTGATGGAGAGATCTATAAAGACTGATTAATATTTGTTGCTCTCAAATAAACTCATATATTGCTATTTGTGAGTTGGATGTATTTGTGTCGCTATGTGAAAATGTAATTAAATGGTGTAAATTTAAGCTTAACAGTGCTTAACTAAATTACTTGATTATACAGTCCTATCCAGTAACCTTATAACATTTTCTATCAGGGAGGGAAAATCAGACAGAATAGTTGATCTGAGCATTGCACGTCTTCAGAAGTTCAGAGACTACAGAAGTAAACACCGTCTAACGTATCACGAACAGAAAATGTTCGCATTTGACAGGTAAGATGCTCGGATTTCATCAATGAGAACATTTTCACATGACAGATCAAATTTGAGCCTTTTTTTATTTAAATAAAATAATAAGAGATAAGTGCTACATGTAAACATGTAATGAAATAAATGGTACCAGTTAAGCTCTGTTTGATAGAACTGTTAATGTTGGCTATATATCTAGTATTGGCTGTTGCAATGATAAATCAATTGACCTTCATAATTGTCCTTGGGTTTTAGAAAGGCAATGGAAGATCTCCACAAGAAAGCACTGAATGGCTTTGAGGACAGCCGGAGAAGTTTGGAAGAAACACACCTCAAGTTCATCGTATGGCACAGGTTGTGATTTTAATCTTGCTGAATCTCAAGTAATTTCCAAAGAAATTCAAGCAAGCTTGAACCTTTGATAATTTCAGTCTATCATCTTGAAATAGTTGGTGTTCATTTTATTACGTGGCTGTCCTTCCATCCATAAACAAGTCTGGTGAAATACTGAAAGGATCTTTCCCGAATTCCATATTTAAGTTTCTATTGGTCCCTAACTGAACATTGTGATTGTGTACCCACTAGAGAAGAACGATGACATAGCAATTTATGTTGCTACGCCACTAATCAATGTGCACATGTGATTTATATATATATACGTAGCTTACTTGTACCGAATGCAGTTTTCAGACTGGAAAATAACATGTCTTACAGTCATGATCAATTTTGACCATTGCGTTTGTTTTTGCCATTTCTTAAATTTAACAAATTATTGACTCTCACCATAAGCTTGTTAGCGATGGTTCACATTGTATTTCTTGGCTAATCATCACTTTATATTTACACTTGGTAATGTTTACATTTGACATCCATCATTTTTTAACAAAAGTGAAAGCACTGCACGTCGCCCGGTCGGGATAATTTTTCCCTTTCTTTATACAATTGTTAATTTAAAAAATGGTTGTATCATGTATAAATATAAAACATATATGTATTGTTCATATTTTTCCAAATTTCTATGAAAAACAACAATATACACGTAATGTTGCGTCAAAATGTAAACAAAGCCATGTGTTTCTTTAAAAAAAAAGTAGTCCTTTTACGTTGCACAGAACATTTCCTTACGCAAGTTCAAAGTTCAATGTTACCATGCAGTTATGGTAAACAAAATCGGCTAGTACTTGCGTATAGTGAACAAGCCTAGAAAGTGTAAATATAAAGTGATGATTAGCCAAGAAATACAATGTGAACCATCGCTAACAAGCTTATGGTGAGAGTCAATAATTTGTTAAATTTAAGAAATGGCAAAAACAAACGCAATGGTCAAAATTGATCATGACTGTAAGACATGTTATTTTCCAGTCTGAAAACTGCATTCGGTACAAGTAAGCTACGTATATATATATAAATCACATGTGCACATTGATTAGTGGCGTAGC
>SAYR01000670.1:3646617-3666404 GCA_004382745.1 Argopecten irradians irradians
AGTTTACTTTCCAACGTAACACGCATATGTCAATCTTTACCCTACAGTTTACTTTCCAACGTAACACGCATATATCAATCTTTACCCTACAGTTTACTTTCCAACGTAACACTCATATATCAACTTTACATTCAAATAGAGAAACATGAATTAAGTTTACCTTTTTATTTGTTCACGGGTTTCCTCTACCAAAGATTGGTTCTCAGTCATTTCTTTTCCAAAACCATCAACACTACAGAACAAAACAAACTTTATGTAATAAAAATCATTAAAACATCAAGTGTGCGTTTTTCAAATTTTATCTTTAATCCTCAATGGTATTCTCACCAGACTAATATTTTGTCAGTGCACATTTTTAAAATTCAATCCTTTTATTTATACTAGGGTTCTTCAATTACTTTCCAACTGTAAATGGCATATGGACACTGCAGCATGAAGTACGCCAATGTTTAACACACTTTGGATAACATCCAAAAAGTATGTCAAACTGCTATAAAAACTAGCAGGAATAAATTTAAGAACAATTTAGATATAATGTTTAACTCCCACTCACCCAGTTTTCATGTCATGTGCCAATGTTTTCCTGATCATTGATATAGGCTTCTGCGGTGGGGGCAGAGTCTCGGGCACGCCCTGTACAACATGACAACGAATCAATAATCAAACAATAAAGTGTTTTTTAAAATATTATCAATGGATTTGTCAATTCTGATCACTGGTATTTTTTATTCCACAAATTATTTTCAGTTACAATACCTTGAGAATTTTCACAAGATCTCCAATGGATGAGCGCAGGTCTTCTAGCTGTGCGCTAAGTCCCTTGATGCTCTGTGAAAAGCCTGTGTAATGTCTGCAAAATGAATTATCAAAGGTTTATTTGCTTATTTGAAGCTAGAATATTTTGAAAAATTAATTCAAGTACTATATAGGGATTGGATTGCGCTTTTATGTTAACCATGCTTGTATGGAGCAATTCCTCTAAGAATATATTCAATATGGGGCGCGTTATATTCTTAGAGGAATTGCTCCATACAAGCATGGTTAACATAAAAGCGCAATCCAATCCCTATATAGTACTTGAATTAATTTTTCAAAATATTCTAGCTTCAAATAAGCAAATAAACCTTTGATAATTCATTTTGCAGACATTACACAGGCTTTTCACAGAGCATCAAGGGACTTAGCGCACAGCTAGAAGACCTGCGCTCATCCATTGGAGATCTTGTGAAAATTCTCAAGGTATTGTAACTGAAAATAATTTGTGGAATAAAAAATACCAGTGATCAGAATTGACAAATCCATTGATAATATTTTAAAAAACACTTTATTGTTTGATTATTGATTCGTTGTCATGTTGTACAGGGCGTGCCCGAGACTCTGCCCCCACCGCAGAAGCCTATATCAATGATCAGGAAAACATTGGCACATGACATGAAAACTGGGTGAGTGGGAGTTAAACATTATATCTAAATTGTTCTTAAATTTATTCCTGCTAGTTTTTATAGCAGTTTGACATACTTTTTGGATGTTATCCAAAGTGTGTTAAACATTGGCGTACTTCATGCTGCAGTGTCCATATGCCATTTACAGTTGGAAAGTAATTGAAGAACCCTAGTATAAATAAAAGGATTGAATTTTAAAAATGTGCACTGACAAAATATTAGTCTGGTGAGAATACCATTGAGGATTAAAGATAAAATTTGAAAAACGCACACTTGATGTTTTAATGATTTTTATTACATAAAGTTTGTTTTGTTCTGTAGTGTTGATGGTTTTGGAAAAGAAATGACTGAGAACCAATCTTTGGTAGAGGAAACCCGTGAACAAATAAAAAGGTAAACTTAATTCATGTTTCTCTATTTGAATGTAAAGTTGATATATGAGTGTTACGTTGGAAAGTAAACTGTAGGGTAAAGATTGATATATGCGTGTTACGTTGGAAAGTAAACTGTAGGGTAAAGATTGACATATGCGTGTTACGTTGGAAAGTAAACTATAGGGTATAGGTTGACATATGCGTGTTACGTTTGTGTCGTTGTAGTATGGACCTTTATCGCCCCAACGATTTTCGTCAATTCAAAAGAATTTTTGAATTTACCGAGTAAAGTTGGTTTCATATCTGTAATTGAAACTAAGACGCTGCGAAAACACGTGTATAAACGTTTAGAAGTTGTAATTGATATATGGAATTTATCAGTTTTTGAAAAGATCGAGATATTAGTAGTGTAAAACTGAAAGCAAACGATTTGGTCGTATTCAACAAAATGGCTGGATTGTGACTCTTAGTGATAAGTAAACACCAGTACAAAAGTTGTTCAAAATTGTTTTATCTTATTCGTTTAATTAGTCAAAATAAGATCAGTTTCTGTACTTTACATTAAAATTATGCATGTTAATAAGGTGTTTTGGAAATTGTTTAGAATTAACAATTGTGTGTATCCTTAACCCTCCATTTTGTTCAGCTCTTTTGCCGAATTGTCGTTTTTGACTCCAGATATAATTTAACAACTTTGATGTGAAAGTGTTCAAAACCACGACGCCATTGTAACTGTTTAACATGATATCACGTTTCTAACGTTTTGTTGAACTGTTTCAGTATGTCCGATCTTCTAAAGAACATGAATGATGAACTACCAGCTGTGATCGACCCCGGCCTGACTAACACGTGATTGATCATGACATTAACTGTTCAAAGTGAGGCACAACCAGAGGAATAATACAAGGCAAACGGAAACTCCACAAAACTTCTCAGGAGAACTAAAAACAAACAATATTGATGCGTGAAAAATAAGGCTTTAGCCAATCAAACAAGGATGTGTTTCGTATTGTAAACATTACAAGGGCCTGTGTTTAGTTGTTATTCAGGAAATGGTATATTTCCTTTACTAGCTATACTTTCTTACATATCAAATAATATACGGATCTAAATGGTAATCACTGAATCGTTACCTTGCTTTCCTACTATCATTCCATACAATTTGTCGAATTATATTTATGAAATTGTTGTAATGATTAATTCATTAACTACTAGTACTGTAAAGTTACTTTTATTTGTGCTAGGTTAAATTTCATTATTTTCTCGACCAAGTCATTTTCCTCGAACATATAAGATGCAAATGATGACAAGTATATTAAGTTTAAAATACATCAAAGAGAAGTCTGCGAACCCGCAGAATTCAACTACAATAACTGTGTCTAATGCTCGTCAAAACTGATGATATAACAATTAGTTTTAACTTGCATCAGACTGCCTTGACGATATGGTTTTGTTAGCAGCACCTTTGTGCGTGCTTTGTACTCTGGCATAAAATGTCATTTATTTGTATATGTAGTAGCTAGAACACACAACATAGTTTATAAATAGTTTAAGTATATTATCTCTTACAAGTATTGTAAGTGGGAAACAAAAGAAATACAAATAAAAAAAGAAAATATGAATGTGTATAAAATGTTACCGGAATGCCTATTTTGTTGAATAAAGTAGTTAATTAGACATGTCAACAGCGTATGAACGCACATACGTAAACGTAAAAAGCTTGTGAATAGTGTTAGTGAATTATGTTAATAAGAGGAGTTGATAATGTTAACGTGAATAGTCGGGCAAAGAAAACCAGACTAAATGCGTTCATTAGCCTTCCAAACGTCTTTACATACCAAAACGACGGTCAGGTCCTGCTTTTACCATTAGAATTATGGAAAAGCCCCCTGTCTAAAAGCACAGTTCTAAAAATAAATTCGTTCAACTCTTTGAAAACGAGGTTGTGTGGAGTTGTCATCATGTACATAGGACGTTTTAGGATTCCTGTAATATGAAAAAAAAAATCGCATGTAAAGCGAAATTGATGGGAAATGTTATTTTTTCTATTTCATAAGAAATTATACCGGATATCTTAACATCGTCTTACCGACTTTAGCCTTCCTTTGCCCGACTATTCACTGTAAACGTATTATATACAATGTATTGATAAGTTTTCTGTTTTCCCAAATTTTGTTGTTTAACATAATAATAACAAGCGTGAACATAAAATCTGCTGTATAGAATCTAATAGGACTACATCAATAAGCATGATAGACAATTTCAGCTGTCATAGCAACAACCACTGGAATAAAAGAACCACAATGTGTATGTTTACAACATTTGGACATGAATATACTTTACGGAAGGTATCGATTAATGATACATATGTATACAGTCCAAATGTTTCTTATTAATGTAATGCCCAGTTTTTGCGGCGATGTGTGTCATTATTATGGGTATGTTTCCATACTTTGATTATCTTTTATGAAGTATTGTAAACGTAGATTTTTAAAATTATGAAACTATTGCTGAAGAAAATTAATTACATCTGATATTTGTGATTAAGCCATTTTATTGTCTCGTTTGGGACCACATTATTGCAATATCCGTTATGATTTTGTGACTTTTATTGTTAAATAAATAAATTACTACTACTAATATTTTCGTGTTATTACCTGATCTTGTGTTATAATGGATTGAAAACAATAAATTCCCTTCTAAATAACCGAACCCAAATAAGCTTCACACTTTTTTTCTCTGCATTACATGAATACATGAATTATATTGACGTCAATTATCAATAAGAGAATGTTTCACAATAGGTTTTGACTCCATGCAACCTGAAATTGACATTTTATGCAATCATCGTCATTCTCAGTCTGAATAATTTCACTCGTTCTATATTACTAGACTATTTACCAGAATCTGTATATATATCAAAACTTTTAATGCGCATGCGTGCAAGCATTAAAGACACCTGCTATCCCTATACCTTGGCATGTATTAATATATATATCACTAGTGCTATTGCTGATTCACTAGGAATATTCGATACCAGAGGCATCACCATGGGCCTAGTGGAACATATACACCCGTATCTAGCAGAGGTTGACTATAAAGACCCTACCAATAAGATGTTATGTATTGGAATATCCATAGTTATCTTCTGTATCTTATATATATTATCTGCTGTCGCTTTCTGGCTCTTGTCGCGGACTTACCGATGTCTTTCACCGATGAAAAAAGTACACTGGAACATGTATATTGTTCGGTCATTCTTTGGATTTCATTGTACTGTGTTCGGAGCTTGGGCATTGTTCGGTGACCACGACCTTTGGAAATTTCTGGCGATTTCCACCAACCCAACCAGTTCGTATGCTATATTAACCGGAACGGGATTTTTCTTCTTTGAATGTGGATCATTGGTAGTGTCTGGAATGTACAAGAACATTGATGTCATGCTTAATGTGCATCATTGGTATGCCCTGTTCGGTTTTTGTCTACTGGCAGCTTACGATGTGGTACATTATATTGGCTTACTCTTTCTTCTTCTGGAGATGAGCGCGCCATTTTCTGGAATTTGTTGGATCCTCATGAAAGCCGGTAAAGGGCACACGTTACTTTGGAAAGCAAACCAGTATCTGTTGGTGCACGTTTTCCATATCAGGTCCATGATCGACTATTATATATTTTACTTGGTGTGCTTTAGAGCTGAAGAAATTCTGTCTGCTGTGTCTGTCTTTACATTTAGTGTGTTAGTAGTGGGGACAATACTCTTTACATTTGTAATGACACCCTATTGGGTATACAAACGAACGCAGCAACTGACCACCGTAGCCGACTGGAGTTTCACCGAGGTATCTAATAAACAAACGGAAATGAACGGAAATCGTGAAAAAAAATCATAACGCCATTTTTACCATTGTTGAGTCGAACGTCAAAAAAACTTAAAAGAAAGAAACAAAAATGTGTTAAGAGTATTCGTTAAGGAGTCCTTACTAAAACAATGTTCTCCTCCGTCGACTTTTATTTTAAAAACAAAGTCACATACACAAGGCGATTGCCCTATTCAGCAATATTATGTAAATTTTATATAAGCAGTGAGTTTAGAAGGGTGTTCTGCGACACTGTTCAACATGAACTATTCGTGGTTAGCGGAGGATGAATGAACTATTCGTGGATACTTTTTTCGTGGTGAGCAGATGATTAATGAATTATTCGTGGATACTTTTTTTCATGGTTAGCGGATGATTAATAAACTTATTAGTGGATATTTTTTTCGTTGTTAGCGGATGATTAATGAACTATTCATGGATACTTTTTTCGTTGTTAGCGGATGATTAATGAACTATTCATGGATACCTTTTTTCGTGGTTATTTCGTGTTATACAGTATTATTCCAATGCAAAATGTAAACAGATTGGTTACTTTGTTTTAATTAACAATTGGGAATGGTGTGTCTAAAACGACTGATTTACGATTCTCTATCAGAACATGTATCACTACAGACTCAATGTACATATCACTTGGAAGGGAAAAGGGTATTAACGAACATTGATGGAAAACTCTCTAACTATCATGCATATTCAAGCATAGAAGGACCTGGCATGGGTGGCTTAGGTTTCCGCCCCAGTCACTCCTTGACCTCCGCTGGGTGCATGTCATCCTCGATACTCCAGGGGTTCCGATCACTTACGATCACTACACCCCTGGATTATCTCATAGTAAAACTGGAGGCAGAAGAGGTAATTTAGTCGTTTGATGTACATCAAAAGAGCCGTATAACGGTACTGTATGGCTTTGAATTTGGGCGTCGCTCTCTCCGTAGTCTTCAAAGGAAATATTTGCTGGTCTGTGTTTGGTCAAATGTTTTCCGCTGAGCTGCCTACAATTTTACTATGAGGGGTGTTTTACCAGGGGTGTATAGATCATAAGTGATCGAAACCCATGGAGAATCGAGGATGGGTGCATGTACACCGGCACCACTTTACAGGGCTCAGTTTGCATAAATTTTCATATAACAATAAAAATCATTTTACAATTTCGATACAATTCTTTATGAATCTTTAAATTATCTCCGTAATAGATATCAGCAGGTATTAATTATGTTCGAGATAAAAATATCACTTTGAATTGCTAATACATTCTCATTTATGATTAATTGTCTAGAGACATCTGTTCATACATTGTAATTACCGTTCTAAATACGGGATGAGGCGGGAATGGAACGTCATAGCTGTCTCGTATGGTTTAAATATACTATATGGATGTGTGTTTTCATTGTATTATATGGTTTTTAGCTCACCTGGCCCTAAGGGCCGGTGATCTTATGTCATGGCGCGGCGTCCGTCGTCCGTCCGTCCGTCGTCCGTCCGTCCGTCCGTCCGTCCGTCCGTCCATTTCCTTTAAATCGCTACTAGTCATAGAGTTCTTGGATTGTAACCAAATTTGGCCACAAACATTCTTGGGTGAAGGGGAACAGAACTTGTATAAATTTTGTCTCTGGCCCCCGTGGGCAGTAGGGGCGGGGCCCAATAGGGGAAATAGAGGTAAATCCTATAAATCGCTACTTGTCCTAGAGTTCTGCATGGATTGTGACCAAATTTGGCCACAAACATCCTTGGGAGAAGGGGAACAGAACTTGTATAAATTTTGGCTCTGAACCCCTTGGGTAGGAGGGGCGGGGCCCAACAGGGGAATTTGAGGTAAATCCCATAAATAGCTACTTGTCCTAGAGATCTGCATGGGTTGTGACGAAATTTGGCCACAAAAATCCTTGGGAGAAGGGGAACAGAACTTGCGTAAATTTTGGCTCTGAACACCCCACTCCACCTCCCACCCACCCTCTGGGGGGCAGGAGGGGCGGGGCCCAATAGGGAATTAGAGGTAAATATTCAAATTCCTTCAGAAAAGAAACAATGAAGCTGTATTCAGAACATTTCTTGGCATTACAGACCAGGTGAGCGATACAGGCCCTCTAGGCCTCTTGTTCATTAATTGATTGGATCTTATCAATATTTGGTATCATATATCATTTACTTCTATTTTTATTTATTTTCATTTGTCATCATATCAATCGATTTTATCATTATTTGATTAGGTGATACATTGTATATATTTTTAATTACATCTACCATTGCTTTATTTGGTGTTATCATTATATCATTTCTATTTATCGTTATATTATTTTATTTCATATGATTATATCGTTATTTTATTTCCTTTTACCAATATATGATTCTACTTCACAAGCGTCATAATTTTATTGTAAAGATACTTTATAATATTATGGTAGTACTTTTCTATATATTATGATTGTATGATATAGTTGTACTGTTCCACTGTATGCATGAGTGATGTAAGCGTCTCTGCGACTCCGATTTTTTTCAGGGGTTATTTTCTGTCGGTTTCAATGCAAGTTACACGAGAGAAAATCATCAAACCTGCATGGGTAGCCAAGTAATACAGCTTCGGGTGATTTGATTGTATTGTCCAATACCAGACAGTGTTATTTCTTTTCGTTCAGTCATGTGTTTTCTATATTTGTTCGAGTAATTATTCATAAAATTTCTGTTGTAATTATCTGAAGAAGTCGGTGCAGAGATTGAGTTTCCATATAATGTATTATAGATTAGTTCTGCAATGCGATCATACATTATCTAGACCAAGCATGCGTATTACCCAAGCCCAGCTAAAGGGCGTGTCTGTTAGATATCTATTAGGGAGGCTCGTCACATCTATGTATATCCCTCCATCCGGTGACGAGACGGTATAGGGCACTTGTTGTTCGTAACCCAGTAAGAACATGAACGCCTGTGACGTGTCTTTGACCACTGGGGAGCCAAGGTATAGACGGGTGACGTTTTTAATCTGAGACATCGGGACTATGGCGTAGACAGCAGTCGTGGTACTGATAGTAAGTGTAGTATACCTGTAGGTAAAAAGTTCTGGTCAGCTGGTAACAAGGCATCCTGGATACTCCAGGGGTTACTATCACTGACGTTATATCCACCCCTGGACTATCTCATAGTGAAACTGAAATCAGTTTAGGAGAACATTATGAGCAATCACAGGCCTGCAAAAGTTTCCTTTGAGGACTACAGAGAGAGCGACGCCCAACTACAAAGTCACAGTCAACCATAGTGTACGTTATACGATTCATTTGATGTACATCAAAGGACTAAATTATACCAGTCCAAAGCTGAATATAACGCCAGTGTTAGTAACCCCTGGAGTATCGAGGATGGTAACAAGGGAGATCAGCATCATCATAATACCAGAGATTTGATTCAAGAAAAATACAGGTGAGATCACCAACTTGGCATACACAATTCGAAGTTTGAAATAGACCTGCGTTCTATGAATCAAGTCAAATGTCAGAGTTTTACTAATCATATTACACGGCACATTAGTGTGAAATCAAAGTTATCCATTACAGTGTTTTTTGTGAATCCTCGTCCTGACAACAATTTGAAAATCATACAATACAACATCCGAGTGCATATTTAAATAATTAAGAATTGATGTCTCTTTTTTATTTGACAGGGTATGAAAATACCAAATAAAAAACAACTTAAGAACCGCGGTTTTTTTTAAAAGTGACGCCATTATGAGGGTGGAATATATGATGTTAACCGTCATAAGAAGAAAATCACGCAATGACATAAGATTTAAAGCAATAATACGGTTCCTACATCATACACTTTTTGGTGTGATAACACTATATATAAACTTCTGAATGAGAAGGTGTTCACTCCTATCTATAACTTTATCGAAGAAACGTCATTAGCACCCTGATTTATAATTATTCAAAATTTGATGTTGAAACCTACCAGACGCCGGCTGTTGTTGAATCGTTTTGGTAACGCCAAGGTTTGGATCCATATATACTCTCAGAGTTCACTTTCATCCACAACCCCATCTGGCGAAGTCGCTCCTCGAATATGGGAGGGATGATTCCGTCCTGTGTAGGACCGATATTTACACGCAGGTTCCCACCACAACTGTCAACAAGTAATGAAACAAGTTATAAACTAGAGTCAGTGGCCATAATACAGTACATTAGTGAAAATTTTGCTATTTTTTATTAGTAATTTGAAATATTTTAAATGTTGTTCCTAACATCATTTTGCATTCAATCATAAAAAGACTTCAAGTACTGACAAAGAACTATTTTCGGATTCTACCAAATAAATTATCTAAAATATTTTTCGTACAACATTTATCGAGAGATCAATCTTAATTGAAGACATACATGTATGAATTTTGATGACGTCATTTTACTATAGACAAAGAAGGAAATGGTGACGTCATCAATCGTTGTTTGGATATAATCGTTGCAACTCATTGCAGGGGAGATGTTTTTTAAAAATGTAAAATAACATAGAATATATAGTTAAAAATCATTTGCGTACTATATTCTGACCACTGACTGTATATCTATTCATTTCCTCCATTTTGCAATGGTTAAAACTGGTAGGAGATCAGAGGTGACAGGTTTACATGATGACACGATGACGATTGCAATGACGATGTTTTTCATTGCTCAAATAAAAAAACACTTGTGTCAGTAGGATCTTGCCCGTTGTTCATTACGACATATTTAACGCTATTTCTGATGGCAGTCATACCTTACTGTTTCGGCTAGTGTTGCTATGAGCTCCTGTATGGTAACGATATCCGACAGTTCCATATTTCGTCTGTATCCCCAGGATTTTCGGTCGAGTGACATAGCGTTCTCCCATTTATATTTCTGTAGAGTTCCTGCGTACAATAGGTAAACAATATAATACTACATATCTATTAGATATAATCTATGTTAGAAGTAAATACAAATGTACGTCTTAACACTTAACTGTATCAATGTACTTATGGCAACAACGGATGCTTATGATTGGTCAAAAAGTATTGTTAAATAAGCTGAAAATTGCTATAAGGTCTTTTAAATTATTTCAAATACAATGGTTATTGTTTTCAAGACATCATATGTCATTTTGTTGCCACGGTTAAAAATCCGAACATCAAACTGAACATTAATAAAATTTCTGTATGGAACCAAGGATTTATAAGTGAGACTTATAAATCCTTGATGGAACATTGATGAACATATTTTTTTCTTTTAACTTCTGAAATGCTTTCCTATCAATAATTTTACGTAAAGAAGTTATGAGATGTTGGCGGAACTGAGTCCAAAAATATTAAATTCAACTACTGTTCAGAGGACGTGATTGCTTACTTACCTGGATTATATCGATCAGAACAGGTAAAATATCCGCCATGATGACACAAGTCTCCCGATCCCCATCGGTCATTGGTTATAACGGTTTCCTTCACAGGGCTAAACAACAATTAAAAAGTAATAAAATACTTACTTAATATATCATTTCATGAAATTAATTGTAAAAGGAATGTAAAAGCAATACTCAACCAGAATATCCTATTTAAACACCTTGTATTATCATTCTATTTTTATCAACAGTTATCCTACTACAGTTGTTTCATAGAACTATCAGTCAGCATCACCAACCTCCCTATTTAATACCTATGATCTGTAGTATTGGTGTTGTCTGATCTATCGCAATTCTGGCTTTATTCGCCGCCAATGTTTAATAACACGACTAATACTAGTAACTCATGTTATAATTTCTGTTTTAAGGCCCGCTAAGTTTTTAAAGCAAAAGTTGATCTATCAAAATTGTAACGTCAGTATATCTATATTGATAGCTAAAGATGAAGTTGAAACCCCCAATAAAAATAAGATATATTCCTTGTGTAAATGTTTGTTAAGGTTCATGTCGCTGTTTCGCCATGTAACGTATTGACAGTCAACTACTGTGCGTTATTTAGAATGACGACGGGAAGATAAAACGACCCACGTTATAAAATTTAACATTTAGACTAATATATCTGTTTATTAAAACTCTACAAGCTTTTAAGTTAAAAACTTTCTTCCGTTTTGGAAACGTATTGGGATTTTTACAATACTTACGGCGAGACATAGTTGTTACCGCTAATACACATGCAGCAAATCATAGTTACAAGGATGTATAGTAGAACTTATCTTTGTACACCTAACCGCGGTGGGGAATTAAGAAAAAGGGGTTGTAGGGATCAATCAACTAAATAAAAAAAGACCTTCGAAATGGCCCCTGTGTATACAAGATTGAGCCCAGGATAGAATTTTAACCCGGCCGCTGATTGGCTGGCTAATTATGAATTTCAAAAGTAAAAATGTTTTCTGACAGGTAATTATTCCTAGATAACCATAATATCAATTTGGAAATTCATATTGAGATTTAGGTTCAAAATATCAATTTTGATAATGAATAGGTAAAAACATTAGAATTTCCGGATATTTTAGTGCAAAATGCGCCTGATTTCAATAAAGCTACCCTGGTTGGAGTTTGAGCAGAAGGACCCAAACTTTTTTTTCTATCTAGTGTTATATGAGAACCTAGACTTAATTATAGAACACAATACCTAACTAATATTTCTTTGTTTTAATAATACAGTACAAATCTTTAACAAAGTTTAACACTGTGGTCTATGTAAAATCATTTAGTTGGTTGCTCTCTTGTAAGACAGTGTGGCATGTTCTGTTGTAGTTCTGAGGATGAGCAATAGAGCCTGTCGTTTTACAAGCAGTCCAAAAATCGGATAGAGAGAGAGAGAGAGAGAGAGAGAGAGAGTGTGTGTGTGTGTGTGTGTGTGTGTGTGTGTTAGGATATGACATGCTGCAGTGTAATACCTATCATTGTATAGCCAGGCCAGGAATTCGGTAGAGTTCCAGTAATGGTCGTGGGCCTCCCAATCTCCATCAGACCAGATTAGGTCGGGTTGGTATTTGTTCACAATCTCATAAAGTTCGGGAAGGGTTTTCTCCTGATAAAGATTACGATAAACCAACATTAAAAAAATGATTTACATGAAATAATGAGTTAAAGTGATAAATAGAGGTTCCCCAACGCGTGACTGTTGTTTATCATGTTTATCTAAACTCTCGTTAGTTAATTTTCAAATTTTGAAAAGACACGAGCTTTAGCGATAAACAACAGTCACGCGTCGGGGAACTTATTTATCCCATAACTTTAGCTCTGTAGTTAAAATGTATACCGTGGTGACCATTTTCTCGTCTTCATTCAGGGAAACTTACCACCATACATTGTGTAGTGATATCTTTCTATAAAATATAGTGCCGAAATAGAGAGCCAATATTCTATTGTTTTATACTTTGAATAAGCAACTTCCTGCTAAACAGTAAATACAAAGCTATTTAGAGGCGCCGTAGGTGTTTACACACTGGGGTGTGTAAACATAAACGATAATCAACTGCTATGAAATTTATCACATCGGTTTCCTATCGTGAAACATGCATAGTAATGGGATAATTGAAAATAACAAATGCCTATATACCAATTATAGTAAAATCCTTATAATAACGAACCGAAATTATTTGAACACTTATGCAAAGGAGTAGTATTTTAATGCAAGACCTATTTGTGACACTAATGCGTAATACCAATTTAGGTAAAATCCAGTACAAATCGCAAATAAAAACAATCTGATGGTGGAAACAAAACAGAAGAAATACTGGTATGCATTTGACAAACAAGAAATGCTATTGTGCTGGAGTGTTTCCATGTGCTCTCAAACACGAACATATTAACCTTGTTTTTTTTTTTTTTTTTTTTTTTTTTTTGACATTTGATAATATCTAGCGTTATTAGATATTCTTAAGACATTATACATGATATATCTTTCTAAGATATAACAATTTAAATGTGTAAAATCGCACAAATCTGATTGGTAATTATTGTCTTGCGGCAAAGGTTACCCTGACAAAATCCTGGGTACTGAAGTTGTTGGCCTTATCAGCGAGGTACAAGGGATTGAACCATTCGAACAGGGAGTGGTACAGTCCCAAACTCATAAAGCTATATGTCTTGTTGTTTCGTATGGCATCGACAAATTCACCTAGAAAATAAAAAACAAAACCTCATCATGTAACCATAGCAGTGCCTTTGTCTGAACGTCAAAATAAATTTCATAAGATATTTCACATTTTGTTACCTGCTTATAAATGGAATTATCAATTTTGTGATCTCCTTTCTTTTCAACTAAATATAACCTGTAACATTGTAACCTGATATCCACCTAAGGCAAGAATTAAAAAAAAGCTTTGCCTGTTATTTAATCCTTTTGAGTGCAACATCATGTCAATTTTATTGAAAAAAAAATGAAGGTAAAGAAGAATAAATAATGTCATAGCATCAAACTTTTCTATGAGTACGTGACGAGAGTCCATAAAATAGCACGCTAATGCTGTTGACAACATTATACATTTTAGTTAATGTTTGCGATTTTCACCTCGACAACATACAATATCTTTTGTGTCATAACATTTTCCTTTCCCCCCTCCCCTTTTCGGACATGAAAAAGTAAACCAAACTTGCCGACAATATCCCGATGTGGTCCAACGTCCATGGAATTCCAGTTCCAGGACCGCTTCGATGGCCACATGGTGTAGCCCTCGTGATGTTTACTTGTCAGGACCACGTACCTATTGAAATTAGACTATTTTATTACTAACAGAAACTTGATCTATTCTGGATCATAGTAAAGATTTCTTACTGTAAACCAACTTTCTTTCGCGGCAACTTAATTTCGCGATTTCAACAATACAAGTTGGTGGATATCAACTGTTAACATTCGTGGATCTGGTTTAATGGAAACGATTGACATAAGTAATGTTTATACTAGTTATTGGAGATAAACATTCTTGCATCGCGAAATTCGCAGGAGTAAATCGCACGAGAAACAAAATTAGTTAAGATTTAATTCTATTTTTGTAGTATAAATGTATATTCTGATGCCCCCTTTGAGGTTATTGTTTGTTGAACTGTTTACATTTATTTCTAGTTTTTTGATATAAATGTATATTCTGGTGCCCCCATTAAAGTTAGTGTTTGTTGAATCGCTTACATTGATTTTAATTTTTGTAATATAAATGTTTATTCTGATGCCCCCATAGAGGTTATTGTTTGTTGAATTGATAACATTGATTTCTATTTTTGTAATATAAATGTATATTCTGGTGCCCCCATTGAAGTTATTGTTTGTTGAATTGTCTACATTGATTTCTATTTTTGCAATATAAATGTATATTCTGATGCCCCCATTGAGTTAAGTGCTTGTTGAATTGTTAACATTGATTTCTCTTTTTTGTAATATAAATGTATATGCTGATGCCCTCGTTGAGGTTAGTGATTGTTGAATTATGTATCCCTCCTTGCACAGAAGGCTTTATGTTCTGCCAAAGTCGAGATAAAAATATTTATGCCTTGGTGATGATAGTAGGAATATCATCCTCGAATAGACATTAACATAGTTTATTATAGCATCTGCTTCTGAGTTTAACATCACCTTGTCAATAAACCCAGCAGTGATAAAAAACTGCTTAACAGATTTCAGCATATCAATCCTTAAACTAGAGATATATTGTATACCTTTATTATCACGTATTACTGACAACTGTCAGTTGCATGACAGTTTCAAAACGGACTTGATGTCTATGATTTTGTAAAGTCGAATCCAGTCGAACAAACCCTCCTTGTATCGGCTATAGACACAAGTAACATAATGGCATGGTTATAACAATTTACGAGTGAACAGTGATACCAAATGGTAGCCCCTATCTACACTTAGTTAAATCCAATCACACAAAAAAGTTAAATGTAGTTATGCAAAATACTAATAACAGGGTCTAATACCTTAACCTTGCTTTTAAATACTAGCCATGTTCTTGTTCTTAATCCTGCTCTAGAACTCTGAACTCTAACCCTGCTCCTAAGAACAAACCCTACTACTGAACACTACGCCTTCTTTCGAACACTGACCCTACTCTTCCAACACAAAACCTGTTCTTGAACACTAACCTTGCTCTTGAACACTACGCCTTCTCTTTAATACTTATACTACTCTTGAACACAAAACCTGCTCTTGAACACTAACCTTGCTCTTGAACATTACGCCTTTTATTGAACACTAACCCTGCTCTTGAACACTAACCCTGCTCCTGAATTACCGATAACCTCCATCCATTTATTGGCGTCAAACTGTGATGCCGTGAATCTTGGTCCGAAGTCTGGGTAAGTAAAACCTGGAGGGTAGTTTGTCTTCATAAACTCGATACAGTCATTGTACTTAGCGCCTTGCCAATCCCACCAAAACCATTCGGACCGGAACGCCGGTACGGAAAATACCCCCCAATGGATAAACACTCCGAGTTTGAGTCGGTCGAACCATTCTGGTAAGGGCCGTGTTTCTAGGGATGCCCAGTCTGGAGTGTAACGCATCCCATCTCCACCTCCAATAAACAGCAAAACCACCAGTATGTATTTAACGGCATTAACCATTAAGAATGTTGGCATTTAATTTTGTATGTCAGAAGACTTACATTACAGGCGTAAACATAAAGGAAGATAAGGAGCAGTAATATGTCTGGGTTAATGTCAAGGTTGTGTGGTCGTCAAGATAAGATTTAAGACAATGCACTCAAAATATCTAATTAATATCAGTAACCATGTTTTGTATGGTTTTTGATGTTTTGCAACACTATGCATAGTTTGGAAAGTAATCTGCAACATAGGACTTGAATGGCCATTAAGGTCTTTCATTTGTATAATTTGTTCCTACAGATGTTCCACGACAAATATGTTTGTAACCCATTCAAGGATCCAGGAGGAGTCAGATTTTAAAGTCAATTACCAGCAAAGTTCCATTGGTCGTACCAAGGTCCTTTAGATAAAATATATTTGTCCTCCCCAATTCATATCTTACAACGTAGTTTTAAATAGAATGAAACAAATATGGTTGCGTTATAATGGTCAATTTATTTACGAATATTGCTCATAATATCACAAAATGATACATTCATGACTATACGTATGACAAAGCATTCGAAAGGGAGACAACTGTACTGAACGACATGACATTCAATTCGCAAAGAAGTCATGTTTGCCAAGTTACAAAAAGATTTTTTTAAATAAAAACACCATATTTAATTATTGAGTGATGTTGCCCTTTCTACAGGACAAAGAATATATTCTGGTAGATGAATCATTTCCCTTTTGAATGATACCTAATGATTTAAAATGATGGACGGTATTTTAAAAGTTTTAGCTACATGGATTCATAAACTATAAACAAAATCAGTATGAAGCAAACGACAATATAAGGAAGAACAATTCGGAAGAAGATGCAAATTACAAGTTTAAAACTTGAACTGCAACAGTATGCATACTTTGGAAAGTAATCTGCAACATACGGACTCAAATAGCATCACTTTAACTAAAACGTTAGACACTTTCGATAACAATATAAATTGTAAAAATGCACTTTGATAACAATATGAATAGTAAAATATGGTATTTGATAAGATAAACAATTTTATTCGATATCACAGCCGGCAGCTTTTTTCGCTTATCATATTAGATTATTCATATAGAATGCATATATTTTCATAAATCACATTACAGGAAACTAGTTTGACACTCTCACAACATTACATGATAAAGACTTTATAAATAAATAGTGTACATTAAGTATATTGATTCAAATAACAATACCAGATTACATCAATAAGATAAGAAATATTGATTTGCCAGTCAAATGGTGAAATAGCCTTGCCAGCACTCACGAAGAAAAATATATTCACAATAACAATACGATTTGATATATGACAATATCACACATATATATATATATAACCCTGCCACAGCGAACACATCTAGTCTGGCCACCAGTCTCTAAAATACTGAAAACAATCACTAAAGTTTGGCTTGATTATTTTGTCTCTACTACATGTCTGATTCTAAGTTACAAACTAGGGGGAGATAATCTAGTAAAGAACTCTTATCAGCAAAGTCGGGTCTGGTGGCCAGTCTAACAAAACCTGTGTAAAGACTGTCCACTTAATTTAAGACCATTTCATTAGGGCCCTAAATGACCACACAATATGACCTGTGTACAACGACCACCTGGCTTTAAAGACTAATTTTCCCTTTGTCCCGTGGGTGGTCTTTATAGACAGGTTTAATTATAATATGTATATACAATATGAAAACATTACTAATACATGCAGATGCCAAGATGAAGGAAATTGTATTGCTTGGAATGTTCAAGAAATGACATAAAAATATATAAATAAATAAAATAGTTTTAAAGGATGTGACTAGAAATGAATTACAAAATAGTCTTCTTATGAACTAAAATGAAATGCGTAAACGTGCATACAAACAAGAGAGGCATGCCTTCCTCAATAACTTCACAGACTTGGTCAGATTACAATAAATCATTTTGAATTTTGGAATATCTTTGTGATACATTTACAAATATATACTATCAAAAAATATAGAAACAACCGGATGTAAACATCGATCCGGATCACCGTCAAATATTTGTCCACCAGTATTTTAGGTAACAACACAAGAATGGTATGATACAAGAGCAGCCCCCTATACATACTCTGTCATAGAATAATACAGCTCTTTGATTTTTTTTCTGGTTCATTCCATTTTTCAGCTATTTTTGCATATTTATCTATTAATTCAACAATTTTTGTGTAGCCGTTTTCCTCTGCGATGTCCCTGGCTGTCTTTCCATCCTGTAATATGAAAGGTTTGTAGAAAGTAAACATTTAAACACAATGACGAGTTTTGCAACAAGATAAGATGGATGGTATCAGCTGACTCTCATTAAAATTACCAAATACTTTATGAACTAATTAAAATAAAGAAAATGGATGGGAAAACAAACACAGACGAAATGCCTATGTTCCGTCATCCTCGGTATTCCAGGTGGTCCGATCACTTCCGATCTCTACACCCCTTTTCATTTCAGAATATTTTATTGTCAGATGTTACATACAATTGGAATTGGGCAACAGGCAACATGCCTATACACGCCCTCTTCTTGGCACTATCTCATAGTAAAACTGGAGCAACATAACAGAACAGGTAATTTAGTCCCTTGATGTACATCAAAAGAGCGGTACACTGTGATTGACTATGTTGCTTTGAAGTAGGGCGTTGCTCTCTCTGTAGTCTTCAAAGAAATTTTGGAGGCCTTGATTGGTTCAGATAGTTACCTGAGGCTGCCTTCAGATTTAACAAATGAGATAGTCCAGGGGTGAAGAGATCGTAAGTGATCGGAACCCCTGGAGTATCAAGGATTGGTGTTCCGTGAGCTTCAATTCATATAACCATGGCAAAGAAATAAAATAGACATTTAATGTCCTTCTATTAAATTTAACAATTTCTCTCTGAGATACAGAAACGAATTTTACTTACGTTGTCTTCCTTTTGGTACTCGGGTTTATAGGACAGAATCTGTTTGACGGTCACTAGATGATTCTCCAAGCGGCGATGTGCAGGGGTGTGTTTCCTCCCTATCAGAGACACAATATTAAATGTGTTAGGAAAATCAATTGTATGACTCAATGGTCCAGTCTGTACCACGTGTATTGTAAAATATCTATACTCTGCTTGCGGCCCGTTTTGGTCACTTAGTGAACAAAAAACAAAATATTTTTGTGTGAATGAACATAACGGCAAAGCTGCATATTGTATGATATTCATAACATCCGAATTTTGTTCAAGCAATTCAGAGGTCAAAGCATGTAAAAATTGACATTTTCTTCTTTTCTGAATTCCAAAGTTAAGGTAGGAATTATGTTTTGCGCAGCTTTTGCCTACAATTCATAGGTTTGCAGTTCCATTTTAGGCAAGAAGAAAAATAGAAGAAATCATTTTTCTATTTCCAGCCCCATTATGAAAACTTTATAATTTTGTGTAAAACTTTTATCATTAAGGCGACTATTATTGTTTAAAATTCAACAACTATACTGACTGGTTAAGGTATCAATTAGATATAAATGAGTTTGGTAGACTTCCAGGTGGACAGAGAGGCGGGCCTAATATCCTCCTATCTG
>SAYR01000670.1:3666429-3726761 GCA_004382745.1 Argopecten irradians irradians
TGGCTGATTATTTGTCTCTGACTATCATGTCTGATTCTTAAGTACCAAACATAGGGGCAGATAATTAGTAAAGAACTCCAATCAGCCCAAAGTCGGGTCTGTGTGGCTCCAGTCTAACAAAACCTGTGTAAACTGCCACATTAAAATTAAGAACCATTTCATTAGGCCCTAAATGACCACACAATTAATGACACTGTGTACAACGAACCACCATGGCTTTTAAGACCTAAGTTTTCCCTTTGTCCCGTGGTGCGTCTTATAGATCAGCGTTGTAACCTTATATTTTCCCTCTGGCTCCGCGGCGTGGTCCTTATAGCACACGGTTTAACTTATATTTTTCCCTTCTGTCTCCGTGGGTACGGTCTATAAGACAGGTTAGACATTATTATGATATGTTTAAAATATGTGAAACATTAATGGACTTTGTTTTATACTATACTAGATCCAGAGAAAGCGAGGATGAAATAAGTATCCTTATGCTGATGTAGACTAGTATATGCTATAGTGGTATAGTCAATAACGTGACATTATTAGTAGATATAAGTATAATTATTCAGTCATATATAATATATAAACCTAAATATGGTGTTCTAGGATCGTGACTAAAATGAATACAAATAGCTTGCGATGAATACGACAATAAAATGCGCTATACGTGCATGCGAGAACAAGCATGGATCCTCTCTGTCATCATAACTTCACAACTGGTTCACGTTAATACAATAAATCACTTGAATTTTTGGAATATCTTGTGATTACATTTACAAATCCCTTTAATATTTATCAAATATAATTAAAGTAAACAGAGGCCGGATTAAGTTAAACATCGATCCGGATCACAGCTCCAAATTATTGTTCCTCCATAGTATTTAGTAACAACAAAAGCAAGCATGGTATAGATACAAGAGCAGCCCCCTCATACATACTCTGTCATAGAATAATACAGCTCTTTGATTTTTTTTCTGGTTCATCCATTTTTCAGCTATTTTTGCATATTATCTATTAATTCAACAATTTTTGTGTAGCCGTTCCTCTGCGATGTCCCTGGCTGTCTTTCCATCCTGTAATATGAAAGGTTTGGATGAAAGTAAACATTTAAACACAATGAACGAGTTTTGCAACAAGATAAGATGGATGGTATCAGCTGACTCTCATTAAAATTACCAAATACTTTATGAACTAATTAATAAAGAAAATGATGGAAAACAAACACAGACGAAATGCCTATGTTCCGTCATCCTCGGTATTCCAGGTGGTCCGATCATTTCGATCTCACACCCCTTTTCATTTCAGAATATTATTGTCAGATGTTACATACAATTGGAATTGGGCAACAGGCAACATGCCTATACACGCCCTCCTTCTTACATATTAACAGTAGATACAAATTAATATTGATATATACATAAATAATCTTAATTGCTATATTTATTTAATGATGATGATTCCTAAAACATCAAGCTAGATATTGATAAACATCATATACAATAATGTCTCCACTTCATATTCATACATAATAGAAAAAAAAAATGATTTTACAAGATATTCAACGAATTCAACGAAATCTATTCAACAAAATCAGCGAAATCTATTGAAATCTATTGGTATCTCTGACAAAGCACTGAACTTTATCCATAAGTATACTTGTTAATTTTATAATCGTGTCTTTCAGAGCCTTGCAAAAATGTTTGTGTTTTGTCTCTATCATTCCAAGTTCCAAGATAGAGTTAAAAAGGAGCCGTCTTAGGGTTACGTATAAAGGACAGTATAGAAAATAGTGTTCACGATCTTCGTTTTGAAATCCACACAGGCAGGCCGGACTGTCACTGAGATGAGATTAAAGAGATCCGTATTAAGGTTTACTAGCAAAATTTCTCAACTGACATAATAAAATATTTGACATACGATCACCATTATATTGAAAATACGGAACATTGAGCTCAATCAAATGATATATTATTTACTGTAAAATTTTGAGATTAACAGATGACATTGTAGGAAATGGACAGGACGTTCGTTCCATTCGTCTAAATAGACGGGAAGAAGCTGTTTTATATAAACTGGGTTCTAGCTGCAGGAACATTATAAATCTGTTATGTCGAATTGTAATAACTACTAATATTTAAAAAGGGTTGTAATAATCATAAATAGATGAGTGCAATTGTATAAAATATTTGAAAAAAGTTATATTTCGATGTAGATGTCTTCGTTTAATAAGTGGTACTAGGCCAGATTCTTTATAAATTATAATTACTATCCCCCCTCTAAAACCAGTTATAATGCGTGCTGCTTCAAGCTGAATGACTCCAAATAATACACTCAGATTTGTTGCAATTAGACCATACTATATTAGAATACTCGAGAATGGGCGAAAAAGGAAGTATAAATAGTTTGAAGTGATTCTATTCAAGTTTGAATCCAGTAATCTGAGTATGTTATTCTTTGTATGCTTTCTTATATATAATTTATATGGGTAGCACATTGTGCCATTGAATTGAAATATAACTCCTAAGTGCTTATGATTGTAACATATTAATTTTGTAATGAAAAATAAATCAGGAATTAATATTTGGGAGATCAACTCGCCTTTGAGAAAAAGAATGAGTATACAGTTTTATCTGGATTAAAAGTATGTCCCATTTTTCAGCCCACAAAGATATTTTTCTCAGATCATTATTATAAGATTTCGGCAGTATCTTGTCTATCTTCAATGAGAACTTATTAAGGAAGATCGTCAGCAAACATATTAACATTTAGAAAACAATCTACTCCAATATCAAATTAATGAACAATAGAAAGAGATATGGTCCCAGGACAGATCCCTGTGGTACCCTAGTCCTGTTATGGATTTAAAAGTAGATTTGAATCCATCAAAGACCACTCTCTGTCTCCTATTCTTCAAATAAGATGAAAAACCATGTCAAATCATTATACTTTTCGATTCCATATTTTTTTTTAAGCGTTATATATTAAACCATCATGCCGACACGATCAAAAGCTTTGCTTATATCACAAAATATCATTCTCGCTTTCATTGCCATTATCCAAATGTTTTTACAAGTGTCATATATAGCTAATAGTTGATAGGTTGTTTGAATCTTTAGGTAAAAATCCTGATGATGTTTGGAGATTATTTATATCTGGTAAGTAGTTAAAAAGATTTTAAACACAATTTTTTCCAAATATTTGCTAAAAATAAGGAGTCACAGAAATAGGTCTATAATTAGATGGTATCACTTCGTAAACTTTACCTTTTATATATGGGTGTAAACATTTGCATTTTCCATACATCAGGAAGCATACCAGATGATATAGAATTATTAAATATTACATGAAGAGGTTTTATAATTGACTGAGAGACACCCTTTATGAATTGTGGAGGAATAGTATCAGGGCCTGAAGGTTTATTGGTGTTGAGAAGATGAAGTTGATCAATTATGTCTTGTTCTGTAATGTCGAAAGTTGAAAATGTATGCTGTGGCTGAGGGCTGTCAGGAGGTAAATCGTCAAACATTCTTATTAGAAACAGATATAGAGAAATATTCATTGAATGATTCAGCTTGTCGGTAGGATGTAGTTTTAGATCACCATTAATAATCAGAGGAGCGTCGGTTTCATTTTTGTTATTAAGATTCATAACTGACTTCGCTATTCGCCACATTACCAGCGGTATAATATTATCAGTAAAGAGACTGACACATTAGATGTGTATACATCAGTGGAATATATATACCTGATTCGAAGTTCTATTTCCTTCATCACGATAATATATGCTTGAATGTTGACGATTTTGCTTCTACGTATTATCATTACTCGTATATCATTTGTCATCCAAATTTTATCATTGGGTCTTGATAGTTACTGTTTTATGAGTTAGTCAAATGGTCAATAGCTGCTAGGATTTTATCAGTTAAAATATAAATTCAATATATCAATACTTCCTTGTAGATTTGTACAGCCCAATCAATAGAACGAAATATTCATTTGCCCCCATCATAGTCTGCATTATTTAAAGTATAAGAGAGTTCTTGTATGCATGTTTTTTGAATGATTTAAAATTTATATCGGAACTTTATAGGAGAGTGATCGCTGCAGGATGAGTATGACAGTGGTATTAGTCGTTAAATAGTATTTTAGTGATAATTACATCTAATGATTTTGAAGAAGACGAAGTAATCCTAGTAGGTTCAGAAACAGTATTTTCTAATCCGATATTTAGTAAAAGTCTGTGAAGATGTGAATTAGGAGTAAGATTTAACATATCCTGATTTATATCACCTACAAGATAACGTCTTTTGTGTGTCTATAACTTTATTAATATTATTATCAAGTAGGTCCCAGTAATAACTAAGGAATTAGGGGGTCGATATAAACACCAAGTAGAATAGTTTTATTATGTGTTGTGATTTCAGACCATATCAGTTCAAGATTATTATCACACATTCAAGATCTAACCTACGTCTAATGTTGATGTTAGTTTTAGCGTATATAAGTACACCACCACCGTTGTTATCTCTATCCCTCCTTAATACATGGCCATAGTGCTCTAATGCAATATCAATATCGGATATGGTAGTACCGAGGTGTGTCTCGGATATGCATAATATGTCAAAATCAGAATATTCGGCTTCAAGGATGTGGAGCTTGTTACGCAATGAACATATATTTATGTGACATAAAGATATATTTTCTAGCTGAATGTTTTGGTTCGGGCCTAGATTTGGATGGATATCACCACATAATAGAAGGATGCAAAATCTTAAAAGAATACACTTTATATACGCGAAAGATGTGTTCAGGGAGGAACTCTACACTCTACACCCCTTTACACCCCTTGACTATCTCATAGTAAAACTGGAGGCAACATAACAGAACAGGTAATTTAGTCCCTTGATGTACATCAAAAGAGCGGTACACTGTGATTGACTATGTTGCTTTGAAGTAGGGCGTTGCTCTCTCTGTAGTCTTCAAAGAATTTTTGGAGGCCTATGATTGGTTCAGATTAGTAACACTGAGCTGCCTTCAGTTTAACAATGAGATAGTCCAGGGGTGTAGAGATCGTAAGTGATCGGAACCCCTGGAGTATCAAGGATGGTGTTCCGTGAGCTTCAATTCATTATACCATGGCAAAGCAATAAAATAGACATTAATGTCCTTCTATAGTAATATAAACAATTTCTCTCTGAGATACAGAAAACGAATTTGACTTACGTTGTCTTCCTTTTGGTACTCGGGTTTATAGGACAGAATCTGTTTGACGGTCACTAGATGATTCCTCCAAGCGGCGATGTGCAGGGGTGTGTTTCCTCCCTATCAGAGACACAATATTAAATGTGTTAGGAAAATCAACTTGTATGACTCAATGGTCCAGTCTGTACCACGTGTATTGTAAAATATCTATACTTCTGCTTGGGCCGTTTTGGTCACTTAGTGACAAACAAAATATTTTGTGTGAATGAACATAACGGCAAGCTGCATATTGTATGATATTCATAACATCCGAATTTTGTTCAAGCAATTTCAGAGGTCAAAGAGTAAAAATTGACATTTTCTTCTTTTCTTGAATTCCAAAGTATAGTAGGAATTATGTTTTTGGCAGCTTTTGCCTACAAATCATAGGTTTGCAGTTCCATTTTAGAGCACAGAAGAAAAAATAGAAGAAAACATTTGTTCTATTTCAGCATTAGAAAACTTTTATAATTTTGTGTAAACTTTCATCATTAAAGGCGACTATTATTGTTTTAAAATTCAACAACATATCACTGAGTTAAGGTAATCACATTAGATATAAATGAGTTTGGTATGACTCCAGGTGGACAGAGAGGCGGGCCTCAAATCCTATTCCTCCTTAAGCGCGCTTCAATCATATGACATAAAAGTATATAGCATTTCTATTGTTCTTTAAATAAAATTGGTCATGTACTCATAAATAATTGTAATGACGTTGCTTAGGACATAATAAAAAAAAACAAAAAAATAACCAAAAAACTGCTACATGAAAAACACATTAAACATTGAAAAATAATCATTATCTCATACTGTTCATGTTTGTGTTTGTAATTTTCTAGAACAAACTTTTTCATATCTTAGTTATATAGCATTTGGTTTTCAGGACATACATAGAGTTTCTGGGTTTATTTTGAACATAAATCAAACACATCAAAAATTGACACGGTTTTGTTATCATGGAAACTAGACAATATGGGGTGCGTCATCACTTTTCAAAACGTGTGTACACAGCAATTACATAGCATCAATATATCCATCACAAACTTGTCATTTTGACAAGCTATTGTCATGAAGTGTAGTTGCAATAACTGCATTTGTTTCATACAAAGTACTTACAATTTTGTGAATATATATCAGATATTGTACTCTCGCTCTGTATATCTTTTTTACATGGTAATTTTGCATTCCCAGTTTTAGTTTTAACACTTAATTTGATGGCTACAGCAGATTATCATCATGTTGGTGATTTCATGTCTTTAAAAGTCTATTGTCTAAAATTTTTTTCTGTAATTGGATATTACAGAGTCACCTGTCCTTTTGGGTACATATTTAGGTATTAATTATGATATCATGTATTTGCGAGCATAACGTCATTTTTAAGGGAAAATGACGTTAATTGCGCCCACTAAAGATACCTACCGGCTAGGAAACTAACTCTCTAATATGCAAAGACGGAATAAATGTACTTGAACATACAACAATCGATGAATAAGTTAAAACAACGACACATCTGTGTACAAACGTTTGCAGTGTTGTTTACTACAGAGACATGAAACAATGGTGTGACGTCACGTCAGAGTGTAACTCCACCTCATTCAACCCACCATGTCTGAAAACGTCTTCAACGTTAACTACATCAAAGACTTGAGCTTCATATTGATATTCAGACTCTGGTTTGGATGGGATAGAAAGATGTGATCCATGCTTACCCAAAATGGCCGTTTGTAAAATGGGTGTGACTCAGGGATAGGCGAGGCGATATCCTGGCAATATGGTCAAGTGGGTATAGATTATACCATCAATGGTCAACATATACTGTATAGCCGGCAGTGTACGCAGGTGAAAATTATTATAAGCTCTTTTTAACGTTATTAAAAACCAGAAAATAGAATTTTTGCTGCTTAATCGTTTCGCTATATGACTCTAAAAGTATAAAATGACTCAACAACATGTAATTCATCATCAGTCATTTTTCCTTGTAACGAGCATTGGCTTAAAAAATACTTTATCTTATCAGCCCATCAATGGAAATGACGTCGTCGTTTGTGACATCGCTTCTGATTGGTTGACACAACAACGTAATGATTTCAGAGGAAGAAAAGAGTCCCTGGAGAGACTATCTGTAGTATATTGAATTATAAAGATAAAATTTGATTTTTATGTTATGGAGCAAAATAAAGCACAAAGTTCACAATATACTCTTATTATAAACCATTGCTTCGTGGTTTATAATAAGTGTATATTGTGAACTTTGTGTCACAAACAAAAATCCGTTCAAGTCAATCCTTCATTATTTCGAGGATCAAATTTTCGTGACCATATGAATTAATCGCGACAATATCATCCCCGGGAAAATAGTCGGCTACGCAGTAAACCAGTTCGTGTGGATACTAACCTTAATATATGTTAAACATCTTAAATATCCTATCAAAATTAAAATTAAAAATGTAATATCAAAACATACGTCTAAAAGCATTAGTTTATTACATATGTGATATTAGCATTTAATGTAACTTCATATCAAAGTATCAAAAGACAAAATAAATTAAGATTTTAATAATAACAATAACAGACGTGATTATAGATTACAGATACAGAATGTATGTAAATTAATATATCTATTTCTAATGGTATATGATTAATTTAAAATATAATGGTAAATGTGTTATGTATGTTAAATATTTCAATCAAGCAGGTGAAAATAGAAGTTGGCTTTTGAGAAAGGTAGTTAATTTGAACGACACAAGATATTGCTTGTACCAACCATCCATGCATACAGGCGATAATCGACTGGAAACAGACAAGATAGTGCTAGTACCATGCATGCATACAAGGTTCCATGCATACAAGCGATAATTGACAGGGAAAATACACCATCCATGGGGATGGGGGATCACCATCACTCGTACAATAACTACATATACATTATATAAGATAGAAAGCTATGTATGTACTTCAAAATTATTAGTGTGTATTAGTGTTGTTATGATTATTTTGTCAAGCAAAGATATGATAAGGCATTCATAAATAAAGTCTTGAATCTTGAGTTAATTTGAATTAGATAAAGTTACATAAAATATGCTTAAATGATAACAAACATGCTTAACGATTCTTGAATGACATAGATTGTACTGCAGCGCAGCGTGTTTGCTAATGAATCATGAAAACAAGACAAAATATTTGGTATTTATATATTTCTAAGAGTACTGTGTTATCAGATATCAGAAAAAGTACCAGCAAAAATTTCATTTTATGCAGTAACTTTACTAATCTTCGCTTTGAGATCATGAAGCGGAAGAGTGAAGATTTAGTGGTGGAAATGGTCGTCACTTCATAAACCTCAACAATAATTGGCTCGTTAGGGTAAAATGTAATTGTAATATTCCAATTACCAAAGATGCACACCAAAGTCTATTACGGGGGAGGGACGACTGGTTCGCCCGTTTTTAGTATAATGTGAACGGGTGGGGTGTATTGCTTGGTGTCTTCGGCGGCATGCTTCAGTGATATAGCACTATAAAAAGGGCAACGGTTCCACTATACAAGAAGACACATGAATATACCGCAGTCTCCCAAAACACGCATCCCACACTACATACACGCAACACACCGCATACATGGGAGGCCGTCCTTACATGACCATAGCTGTTAATAGGACGTTAATTAAACAATCAAATAAAATCAAACCAAAGGTGCATTATAGCTAACGGAATTGTTATTACAACAAGAAGACTATTGAGAAGACATTGAATGAATAAAGACAATTTAATAAAGATAGATGAATAAAGACAGATAAAATAAGCATCACATTAGTGTATAATAGGTATTGTTTACCTGGTCGTGTTCATCATCCTGAATAATGGTTTAATGGTCATTAGCGATCATATACAATTTCAAATCCTACATAATAAATGATTATAATACAATCTCACACCAATCTAAAAGACATATGGAAGCAAACACCAATACACTTAACATACATAAATTCCATGCCGTCTTTCATAAGGTAAAATTCCATGCCGTCTTTTATAAGGTATACATCGATAATTAAATTCCATGCTGCCTTTTATAAGGTACATTTGTATACACCAATCATTAAATTCCATGTCATCTTTTATACGGTATATATCAATCATTACATTCCATGTCGTCTTTTATAAGGTACACGTCAATCATTACATTCCATGCAGTCTTTTATAAGGTATACATCAATCATTAAATCCATTCCATCTTTTCTAACATATACAGGGTGTCCTATAATTCATATTAAACTTTCAGAATGTTATATTGTTTGACATACGTGAGTAACAATTTTTTTATTGTATATAAATAAATAAATAAATGAATAAATGAAGTTATAAATAAAGTTTTGTTGTATGAATAATATACTTTTATTCTGCTAAAAAGTATTGAGGTCATAATGACGTCACCACTTTTAAGACATTGGCACATCAAGTGTACATTATACGAGTATTGGGAAATGTTCCTTACTTTGTAAGCTATAGTGATTTTGGTTCTCTAATGCCGCATTTCTCAACAAATCAAATCATTTCTGTTCGACTATTACCAGAATCACAGAAAGTAAACACCAACAACAGAAAACGTTGTCCAATTCATCAACTAGGCAAATAAGAATAAATCTTCGATAGCAGTGTTCTCAAGTTACTCAAATGTCAGGGATAACGTCGTTTTTACCGCATTTTTCAAAAACGTGTCATTTAACACAATTATTGCTAAGATTACAAATTTATTTTGTTAAACTCATTTATTTATAAAGAAAACAAAATTGATGATTGCATGCTTTTTGCAAATGGAATCTTGGTGCTTTACGTCATAATTATAAACTTTGAAAGTGTAACATAATTTAGGGGACACTGTATGTGCTGTGCTAAATAGAAGCGAACATCTGCATGGACCATGCACGGTCTGTCACGTGATTCCAGTAAGGTTTTCAATGATATTAATACGTACCTCCTCGGCCTGAACGTTAATGTCTGCTCCTTTATCCATAAGAAGTTTAATTATGGTCTTCCTCTTATTGGCGTCCGAGTTCATTACCGCCAAGTGAATTGGGTACAAACCAATCTATAAATAAATTGCCAGATCACTTTACATTATGTTAAGTATATAAAACTATGTATGTTTCAGAAAGACATAAATTATTACATACGTACGAAAAAGAATAATTGTAATCCACTTTATTTCATGTAATTACGCGAGAGCTCTGACAAAAAATTAAAATGATTCGCGAATTATCGTAACAAAACATATATATTGATTGTAAGATCCCATGATGGTGAATGTATATATTGGTATATTGTACACATTGCAAATAAGATGGAATGCGGTATCCACGCATGGTGTACGGTCGGGGAATCAAAATAATTTGTTTGATTGACACTCGACAAGATTTGTGCTGAGTACTGACCACCAAAACTCTAATATTCGGGGTTTGATATTTCTCTCAAAGCAGAAAGCAATGTTATCTTTACCTAGAAAGGTGTGACAACAAAATCACAACCCAAGGGGTAAACCATGAACGTCCAACACGAGACTTGCGCAGGGTTGGACATTCAGGAATTCTCCCAAGGGTTTTTCTGCACGTTGATACCCTAGGGGTTGACAGAGAAAACTCCAACGGTTAAAACTGGTGACAAATCAGTGAATGGTGGGAGGAATCACTCTTCCTTGATAAGCAAATGACATTATGTATTTCTTACTTCGTTGGGTTTGTTGACGTCAGCGTTTGGATCATTGAGGATAGCCATAAACTCGTCATCCCCTTCTGCTAACTCCTCCAATGCGTCCTCGTCAAGTGACTACAAAAGGTTAAGGTCATTTATAAAAAAATGTTCTTTTCAATGATGAAGAAGTTTATATTTTTGAAACCAAACATTGGCGATGACGTCATTACTATTCAATTTATATCATCGCAAAAACAATGATGATCATAAAATAATTAATGCAATGAACAAAGCATGTTCTTGATAGCAAATAATTTGGCTTGATAAAATGGCGGAATATCTTATAAGGCAATATTCTGTAAACATTAATTGGTAATACGAGTCTTAATTTTCAATATAGCTGAAAGGTCAGAAAAATTTTTGTCTTGTGAAATCAAACTACATTGTATCTTTATATTTGAAATATCTCTCTAAACGAAATTGCTAGTAATAATCCTAAAATATTCTTTAAAGTTTAGAAACTGTGTACAGCAAACAAAACAGACAAAATCTTTACAGTGATTTCCAGGCAATACTTACCTTGTATAATAAGTAATTTTTATCATAGTTATATCAAACATTCCATGTATAGACAGTTCTATGCTAGTTTCAATTTATTGAGTTAATTACATGCATTTAGCTTTTATTGTTTACATGTACAAATGTTTCATCTCCTTTTTTATTATTTTATTTCATTCATATAACGCAGTATTCAACATCAGTTAGTCAACGTTGCTAAAAGTAAATTATAAGAAACAATATTTTGTTTAAATGTGATTGAATCGAAAGACAAATGCATTGTTTTACATACATGTAGACCCATCTAACCTGATTTTTTCAAGTCACACTACACTGCATTTCTCAAAACACACAACACACTTAGATGTGAATAGAGGGGGAAACAAAGCAACTGGGCATGGTGTAGGTTTTATAAAATTAACTACATGTCGTACTGAATGTACTAAAATACTCTTCGAACAAAAAAGAAAGAGATATTGGTTATAACATCACGTTTGTCAAAATGAAATTAAAATTCTTATTTTAAGATATTTAAGTTACAATATCCAAATTTCTTTAGTATGGGTCAGAACATTAGGGACGTGATAGCTAGGGTTTGAAGGTGAAGGAAAAACCGGAGACTCCAAAGAAAATCCTTATAAATGGCAAATCCTTGGCATCTGTCCTAGGAAGTTCGCGAACAGGACTTGAGGATTATATTTTGAATGTTTAACAGGAAATGGCTTCTCGACCACATTGACCCCAAAAGGATTGATGAATGAAATTACCCCTTTAATAATATCAGTTTTAGCTTTTAAATAGTCGTGCTTGCATAACTTATTTTGGTATGTGTGAATTGTCGCGTGATCCGTAGACTGTATCGTCACGTGTTTCAATTTACCAGTAACCATGGCATCAATCTACCACAACCGTCATACAATCAATTGTATAACCATAACCATAACCAAATTACCTCATCATCCT
Source organism: Argopecten irradians irradians (assembly GCA_004382745.1). Taxonomy (NCBI): domain Eukaryota; kingdom Metazoa; phylum Mollusca; class Bivalvia; order Pectinida; family Pectinidae; genus Argopecten; species Argopecten irradians. The sequence goes on from SAYR01000670.1 coordinate 3,678,864, forward strand.
CGAAAAAATTCTGAACGAAGAAGCAATGTACATTATTTCATTAATGTGTATATGTAATCCACTTCGCATCGTTTTCTGTGTTAAAAACAACAACAAATGTTTCCTGCTTTAGACAATATCGGATGAGGACTTGGAGATTCGACAATAAATAAGAGAACAGGAATGGAATTTCCATACAGTTGTAAACAACACTGTGCATGCGATTATTTCAATTGACAAACTGACGATTTCATATTATTTAGAGGAGGATCTTACTTCTATTTCATCCATCTGTAATAAAATATTGTCAAAAATTACAATTTTTATGAATTATTTTCTCGTTATATATATGATTCCTTCCTTTAAATTAGTTAGTAACCATAATGTTTATATCATTACATCAATGTTAAATGTGTATTTTGGCGTATAATGTAATTATGTTTAAAACATCTGAAATATAAATAAAGCTTTTCATTCAAAACAAAAACAAGAACCTGGTATTAGTTTTTTTCCTTTTCTGAATTCGAAAAAAAAAGAGATTTAAATGAAATGTATATTTATGAGGTAAGAAAATGAAAGCACACTGGCTCTGTGTGCGTGTCTCCTTTGTATAGAAAATATATAATATGCCTTACTTTTTTTAGGTCATACCAGCATTAAAAAAGAGAACTATAAAATAAATTTATGATATATATTGGAATGACCATCTTTACCATTTTTTTTATAATTATGCACAGAGAAGTTTTTATTGTTTCCCTGATTAATTAATCTAATACTTATTGATATCAGCAAATGTTACAGCTGAACAGGTTAACTGATAATATATAAAAAAACCCTGATCAACAGTTTTAGAATTATTGAAGAAAAAAAAGAACTATTGTACATAATTAAATACCAGCTGAAAATGAAAATAATAGAATACAGTGAATGTTAGTAAAAGTCCCGTCACCATAGCAATGCTTCATTATTGTAAGCGCAATCTCAAATACTGTGCATGTATTTCAGTTCCAACAAATGTTCATATTTTATATCTAATACGTGAACAACAACATAAGAACAAATTGAACCAGGGCGATACTTTTATCAATATGTTTTATAATGCATAATGTGGTTTAATCAAAGTTGTTTCAATATTTATGATATCAACATGACATAGTTGCTATCAGCAAATTATATCATATGTGCAAAAACTCAACAGTGGACGGTGAAACACACACCCCTACACCGTTAATTACCTGGTCATCATCCTGTAAAACAAACATATCTCCATAGTCAGCATATTGAAACAAATCTCCTTTGGTATAATGTTGAAAACGTTAACAAGCACATGCACATACTAAATCCATAATTGAAGTTTTTTCATAGAGAGTTATCTGCTCTTTAAACAGGTATTGATCATTACGTCATTAGTTTTGCGCGAAGAAATATTTAAGAAATATATCATAATTTCCGCAAAGTCTAATACTAGTACATGTAGTATATCTACTCTATTATATAATATTATCTTACTGATATATATCTTACTAATATATATCTTTCAAGTATATATCTTATTAGTAAGATATATTAGTAAGATATATTTCTATAATGTATATCTTACTAGTATTTATCTTACTATTTATCTTACTAGTATATATCTTACTATCTTACTAGTATTTATATTACAAGCTAACCGATACTTACATTATATATATCATTGGCTTCTTAGGTAAAATATGTGTTTTCGTTTAATTATCACATACAGTGTATATAACAATAATGACAATAAAAAAGCTAACCGAGTTTTATAATTTGCGGGCCCCTGTGTTTTGGCTGAGGTTACCAAGATTGCATTTTACGGTCTCGGAATAGCAGTTCAGCAGTTCAGACTGCTTGTTTTACACGTGTTCATAGAAATTTAACTGTTGAAAACAGATATATCTAGATTTCATATCCCATTAAAAGTTACATAATATAATACCACGATCGAGAGCATCGTGGGTAGCGATAGGCCAAGGACATCTCCTTGCAGGCGATGTATGGGATTTGCAAATTATTTAGTCTAGATGAAATAAATGTTTATTCTAATTACTGGTTTATGTAAATAATGAATGTTCTTGCAATATTTCCATCGCTGGACATTTTTATTTTGCTATAATTAATATCGATGCTGCTTTCGTTTATGCGAGGACATGAAATGAAGAGGTTTTGCCGAGTCATCTCGGTTTTCCCTGTCGACACCAAAATAAAACTTGTACTGTAAGATAATGACCGTGTATTCTGTTTATCCTGCAACTTTTTCATTATATATACAGAAGATGGTATTCAAAACGAAAGCAAATTGCCTGTTATTTACACGATTTCACTCAAAGCGAAACGCTTCTTTGATGATCAAGAAAAGATGCATTCACTAAATAGAATGAGTGTGTACTCCTTTTGACTAAAGTGGGGAATATGTAATCGACGTCATTCCTGTGATTGTGACGTCACTGTTTGGCGAGACTGACTGCCGTTTCATTCACTCCTACTAAAAGTGACGTCACTGGAATGTTCGGGATCAAGTCATCAAATTAGAAATTTAATCAAACGAAAAAAATTAAACATTTATTTTCTGACATCGTAATATTTTCCTATTGCAACTATTACAGGAAATTCTTATTATCCGGTGTCGAGTTCTGTGCCCGACTAATGTCGATATAAGTGCTGAAAATGCATTGTTTCTTGATATTGTTCCGCTTCTTTTAATGAACTTAACCCGCGAAGAACGTCAGAACGCTTGTTTTCAACGGGAATAAACACCGTAGTAATAAAGACCTTCCAAGTATGGCAAAAGTGAATATCTGTATCAGGGAAATAGGGACACAAAAAGTCAATTTTCTCCAAGAGTAAGTAAGTTACACTACATTAATTTTGCTGGAACTCTTAAAAAATCGTTCTGATTTCAGAACAATTGGAATTATGAAGAAACCTCTTACAGTATTTTTATTATTATTATTATATATAATGTAAGTTAACTAGTATATATCTAATTCTTACAACGTCATGACGTAACACCATACCCACTTATAAGAGCAAGAAAACTCAATATATAGATAGGACGAAATAAAAAGCAGAAGCAATATGTTTTAGATAAAGGAAAGGCATGCAATAGTTCCATATTAATAAAATGTGCTATAAAGATCTTCTCATATATTTTATCGAGGTTATCTCGAACTATCATTAAGTCTAGTTAAGATATTTGATAAATGTTCTAATATTACAAAGAAGCTGATATATTAAGAATGTTATAAAGTTAGTATTGTTGGTTGACAGACAGACACATACGCGTGCGCAGTAACGTATTTAGAGTGAAGTGAAAAGACATTATTGTACTAACATTAAGAAGTTCCGTTCGATATGGTGAGTATATAGAATAAAGTAATACAGGATAGATAGAGTTGTACATGTAGGGTGAGATTTCAATACCTCCTCAGGTGGTGGGTTCGGTGGTGGGTTTGGTGGTGGGTGATAAACGACTTCCGGTTCCTCTTCCTGTTCGGGTTCCTATGGTGACCATATTCAATGTTTGTTTATCATACATTGTGTTAACAGCTCAATGAACTACACTAATGACGTTAGTACGTTGGTGCATTGGTAATACATGTATAACAATGTGTGTTTAATGATATTTGTAAACGATGTACCCTGGTTGATTCAATTAAACACATAAAAATATCTTAATAAACACATATAACGAACATTACTGATACATCATGAAAATCAAAACAGTACAATGAGAAAAAATACCACTACAGGCAATCATGATAAGTTCCTGGTACGATTCATTTTATTGTATTACATGAGTGGTTAGGTGTAACGAGAATGGGATGTTTAATTAAGGTCGGTAATGGGGCACACACATAAATAGGTGAAACACGCCATACACTAAGGTGATGTAGTTATGGAATGTGTTAGCCATCGTAGAAAGGTAACGGTATATGAGGCATAAAGTCATCGTTATAACAATACATAGAGAGGGTGGCCACACTGTAAATGAATAAAGATTTAAGAGTGTGATCAGTAAAAAGAAAATGCAGTTAATGAGATGCTGTTTAAATCTGTATTTGCATTTTACAGAGTTATCTGCCCTTGCGGGTAGGTATTGATCGTAACGTGATGTGTTTGCGAGCGTAACGTCATATCTTTCGGCGAAAACGACGTGAATTGCGATCAGAAAATAATGTCGTAACAATTGATACCTACCCCCAAGCGAGCTAAGTCTATAATATGCAAAAACGGAATAGGAGATTATGAATCAGATATTGTTCGGCATGCTGTGTTGTTCACTGAAAAAGTGAAAAGTTTGTGATAGTAAAATTACAGGACGATTTCCAGTTCGGTTATGACTATGATCATGAACAGCATGCAGTCTCGATTGATAACACAATACCTCGGCTTCCTCTGGTGTTGGTGATAGCGGTGTCGGTGTAACCGTCTTTGGCTTCTCCAAGTCGTTCTCCGCAGATTGTTCCTAAATAATTATTTGTCGCATACAGTTTTATCAAGGACTGGTAAGGATCAACAGATTATGATAGAACAGGAAATACTAAGTCAAAGGAAATTTGAAGCAATCGTTAAATCACAAATGTTACGTATATGAGTACATATGTAGATGCATGCAATAAGCGATAACAGAACGCCTATACACGCTTATGCAGAATGTATCTGTGTTCAGAGGCTGTGAAGAAAACAAATAAGGGATATACACTTGTATAAAGAGTTGTATATGCCAAGAAATGGCTCATTCAGAATTAGGTTGACTTTTAAAAATAGAGGCAGATGATTTTAGAAAATAACCTAAAAACATGCAAAGGAAATGGCCCAAGAAGAAAGACTTCATGCAAAGATTGTTTTTGTTGTAGGAATGGTAAAAAGATATTAATGAAGACTGTGTGAAGGAGAATATTTCAGTGTTGTTATTTTGGGTAACGTCGTATGAACAACATTTGCTCCTCGCAGACAGGAAGGCCGCCACCAAACTACCAAGGGCATGGCATGCATAGAGTAGACTTCCAATACCTCGGTAGGTATCGTGTCTATTTGTAACACCACTGTCTCTGAATCTTTGATTACTTCTGATTCGGAGTCATTGTTTTCTGATCCCTTTTCCACAGGCCAGTCAATATCTGGATAGTTGTTTTCATTCTGTGATTCGGACATTGCTACCGTCCCGCTATCCCTTAACGTCTTTGTGGTTGGGGAACGAGCAGAACCGACATCAACTTTCGATTCTTCCTCCGATGTTTGTGTCTGTGAGGACACAGATTTGAACAGCGGTTTTGAAACTTCAATTTCTTCTTTCTGTATGTACATTGATGAAACAAAAGTGTATACGGTTTATCGTTCGCCTATCATCTAACAATGATACATGTTGAGTATGGAAAAAAGAATAATGAGAATGATACAAATAAAGACAATGTAAATAAACAAATTACGAAAGTCTATTGGGTAATCGTTGAACAACTATATGCAGAACAATATGACAAGGCAATCAAAATATATGTGAAGCGGTTTATGAAGAAAGTACACTCAGGTTTGTGTAATATCTCCATTACAAAAAACATCTATTCAAACTATTCCTTTTAATTCAATTTAATTAAGATAATCTATTAGTAATTTTGAATTCAATTTCGGACTCTTTTTTTTCTATGAAATCATTACGCTATTATATCAGCAAGTCAGATTTCAGATTTCAGATTTTCAGATTTTATTAATACACTCTGGGCACACCTTTGTGTGCCACAAGAGGTCAATTTATACAAAACATACATGACAGACAGGGTAATTGATAGTACAGTGTGAACATAATACACTCAAGCGTACATATCGGTGTATGAAATATTTTACGTACATTGGTGAGTATAATGCATGGTCATCGTTAGTTATGTATGATTGTAGTATGAACAACAACCATATCAATATTTTAATATTATAATGGTATATGTTTAATACTTCATATCATTGACCTTTAGCGTAGCCATAGCAGTATAATACAACTGCATAACCTCTAAATATATTTCAATTTTACTTAAGTTCATACTTTTAGCTTTAATAGAACTTGAACGCTTAATACTGTATACAGAGTATAAATAGATTGAACATATACATGTAGTAGTTATACAATTGTATATTCGATGCTATATCGTATAACATATATAATCAGCTATATCACAGCATAATAAGAAGTAATAACAAACATGCAAGTAATATAAATGCAGGTGTATGTAACCAGTACACTGTACTTTTTGATCAATTTAAAATACATAACTGTTCTATTTGTTTAAGAAAATAACTCACTCTCGTTAATAGAGTTCGATTACAGATTTCAAACATGCCTCCCATTTTTAATAAACTTGGATTTGTATAATAGTATTGTGGAATATATTTATGTCAGAAGCGACGTTACAAACGGTAACGACACCTTTTCCTTTATGGACAGATCAAGTACATTTTTAAGCCAATGAAAATGCTTTTTACAAGCAAAATTGAAATACACTCATATAAATTCCAATACTTTATAGTACTGTAAACAAACTTATTTTCCCGTGTAATAAAATTTCTTGGGTTGATAAGAAAATTTTCGTTAAAATAAATTTTAACGAAAATATTTCAAATACATCTAAAGTAGAGCTAAAGAAATCTCGAGCGCAAAATTAGATAGGAGTGGAAAAATTCGCTTAATTATGAAATGCTTAAATAAAATGACGCCCGAATTCAAAAGCAAAAGATATAACAAAAGATAATAAAATTCTACACAACATATATGAAAAATAAAAGTAGTAGTGTTATAATAAAAAAAACATACGGAGTAAAAATAATTACTTTTTTTTAATAACTTCTAGGATAGAGAGAATAGGTACATACTCATGCATTTAACGCGTGGATTATTCTTTAGAAAATAAATGATAAAAATAAATGCAAATATATTCCGGCAACTGAAAAAAAATGTTAAAAAAATTACTAACACTACTGTGCCTTATCTTACCAAAGGGCCATTGTCACTATCGAAAACATCCGCTTCCTTGCCATCCTCCTCCTAAAACACCCGAGTACATAAAGTTCGGGCTAGTAAAGACCTTTATAAATCCAGGTTCACGAGAAGAGAAATTAGCTTGAATTCTGTTAATTGCTTTATGTACGACTCTCATGAAAGGTACATGTAGCAATTTCCCAGGAAACATTTGTTTCATTCGTGTTTCAATACCCCACATGGACACACAGCGTGGCCAATGCGCAACATATAGTAATCTGAATTACTAGTAACTAGAGACTTGCCGAGAAAACAATTCGACTAACGCCGGCATATGTCTGTATATGCCAATATGTCTATGTATGACTAGCTCTATTGTAAAGGAAATCTAAATATATATGCCAATAAATCTAAACGGATGTAATTTAAGCTAAAACCTAGCTAGAAAAAAGGAAATATCCATACTGATAGAAAGTCCGTACCCACTGCAATATAAGTCAATGTTAAGGATGATAGTAATTTATCAATAACTTCTGAATCAGTCTATGTTTGCTGTTCGCGCGCAGAACACAACACCACTCAAAAAACTCCATGATATTAGTCATACAACATCACCAATGTAGACAAACAACATATACTCATTGGTATATAACGAAATACATAATGAACACAGACGAAATTGATCAAACGACATAGGTTAAGATTTGACAACTTGACATTATGACATGAACACACGGGCTTGTTAAGTGTGGTAAATTATTGGTGTTACAAAGTCATGGCAAAGGTCACGGCAAAGGTCACAGGTTCCTCGCCTCACCTCAAACGCCAGACTAACACTCGAGGCACCATCGTCCTCCTCATCCTCGTGGTCCATCAACCCTGCTTGGAGCTTATCTTTTTCCTCCATCTCTTCCATGTCCTTTAGTGAAAACTTTCTTATGTAATTCTAATTCAATGGACACCTTCACATGGTGTTTGTTTACGTCAACCGTCGTTACTATTCATTGATGTGTATCTCAATGTTCTCACTGAAAACTGTCTTGTGTAGTGAGAGGTATCTAGTTTTAAGTCAACGAAAACCTTTAGAAGAAATTCTGATGCCAACCGCATCACACGAATCACATTCTAACACGTTTATCGTCCTAAGTTTCGTATGTAATCAGATGAAGTTACCCAGATCTAACTCACAACAGAGAGCTTGTCTTTCGTCAACTGTCATTGCCAAATTATTACACGTTATGTACTGTTCGTACGAGTGAGGTGTACCTTGTTCGACGTCAACATCCTTCATAGATTCTGTCTCACGTCAACGATAATTTTCATAGATTATGTCACATGTTAATCAACAAAATCAACATTTTGTGTTGACCTGAAGCTGAATTAAATACTACAGATTTATCCAGTATAAAAGTGCTCACGGGCGTATTATATAGTCAATCAGTCATTCCATCAATTTACCCAGGTAGGAAGTTTGATAACTGTTCACTTCAATATCCGCTGACCAACGCTATAGTACGACTCTCTAATAATCTTATCTATAGGTTAAAATGTCGATGTTATATACAATATCTTGAGGGGTACAGTGTATGTTCGACTCTTCTCGAAAATCAAACCGAATTTAAACATCAAAATCAAAGAAACAGAATTTTTGAAAAACATTATTTAGTAACTGTTGGACCATATGGAGGAGCCGGTGTTGTTGACTTTAGATTATAAATAAGAAATTATGTAACTTACCAATATATGTTGCGCCCTGTCCTTTTTGAGAAGTCTCACGATGTCGTTGTAGTTGCGATCTGTTGCCAGAGCGAGGGCGTCCTTTCCATCCTGGCCAGAACATCAAACATTATAAATGCTATGATACCGAACAATAAACTACTGGTTGGTTTTTCAAATTTTTTCTTTGAATTTCATAGACTTACAGATTTTGTCACTAGAAGTATTATTAACATATATTGAAAATACTTAACCAGAAAAAATGTTATGGTTTGAATTTATTGATTCAAAGTGTATCAACAATCATTTCATGAGAATTTACTGGACAGCCGATGTATCATTTCGGCTTGTTTCTCTTTGATGTTCAGCCCAATATCCAATGAAGGCGGACGGAAATGCGATAATGTCAATATCTATAGCACTAAACAAGATAAACACTTAATATGTACTTGCAGTGTAAGCATTAATCATTCATCAGTGTAACCAGGACTCCAAGCCTAATAAAAAGTAGTTTAGCGAATTACAATTATCATTTCAGTAACATTTTGACCTAGTTTTAAATATGGCGGTATGGTTAAGGTTGTATAAACAGAACAAACGTTTTAATGACGATGCAATTCGTTTTGTTAACCAGATAGCAATATTTGTTTTAAATGCATTTCAAGGCTAATTTTTTATGTTTTATTATTGGTACATATTATTTATAGTTAAAGCTATGAAGACTGTACTAACCAGATCCTTGTATGTTGATAGAGCCCCCCATCTGATGAGAGCCGCCACCATGTTGTTCATTTGGCCACTCAACCTCATCGGCCTGCTCTTTATACACAGGTTTAAGGCAGTGTCGCCCTCCTGGTTATAAGGAATAATAGAAATTTCACACAGCTGTTGATTACATGAAGACAAAGTAGTACTTTACGTAACGAAAACACATAATTGCTGTTAAACACTTTCATTTATATGTATCTCGTATGTCATCAGCTAGCAAGGTAGCTGCGATATTGTAGCTCAAAAGACTTTTTGACAGAAAATGGCCGCGTCTTTAGAGCTACAATTGGTGCCTATTACTGCTAATGGAGCAAAGTAATGATTATGCAAACCATTATAAAACGTTTGTTTGCATTTTTATCGTACTTGTTTGATATCGCTTACCTACTAGGCAATAAAATTGAACCACATAAAATATCAAATTCTCATCGAGGCATTATTTTTTTTACATAATACATATGAAGTTCTTTCTGAAAGGAATTTATAAGGCAAGTCCACAAATTGTGAATTTGACATCTTATGAGCGGTAAGGTAGATATTAAGAATGGTAGTTATGTTTGTTTTGGACAAAAATGATATGTAAATGCATGTATACGCATAAAATAATTGGAAACTTACAAAAATGTATAGAAAACTATGCCCGAGTGATTTTCGGAGGCAGTGCTCCATTACAACACATAGGGACCAATTCGTACCCGGCCGAAAGGTATAGTAGGCCGGGTACGTATATTCGTTCTACTAGCAAGGTAGCTTGTCAATATAGAAATTATATCTCATGAATACTTCGCCTTTTTTGATAAAATCGAAAAACAAACAAGCGAACAAAAACAAATGCATAATTGGAAAAAAATGGAATTGGCTTTGTATCAAAATCATAATTTTAAACACAATTTGTTATTGTACATTTTACTTACATTATCCGTGATGTTGAGGTCGGCGTTCATTTCGTGCATGGCCGTCACTAGCGGCATGGGAGGATGTTCATACAAGGTAAACACATAATGGATAGCGGCACAGCCATGCTGGAACAATATAGTTCAACACATTCAAGGTACATTTCCAAACAAATTGCGATTTGACAAAGCAAAGCAATCTACCTGATCAAACAAATCATTTTGTTCTAATAGATTTTGTTGCTGATTCACAACTTCCATTTTTGTGTTGAAAAACATCAATAGATGTCCTCATGGAATTACTGCTTCAATCACGCACCAATATATGCCCCTGAAGGTGACTATATCCCAGGGTATTTATCTGTATATACTTACATCATTCAGTATGTTACAATTAGCTCCTTTTCTCACACTAAGAATGGCATCATCTTCGTCGTTGTTCATAATCGCTTTCATTAATCGTTTCTGCAAAGGTAATGTTTTATCTATAGAGGCTGTATACTACTTTTTGGACCATAATTGAATTTATTAATGCTTTAACTCGCAATTATGATAGAGTATGAGAAATGAGTAAGAACTAGTTTTCACGTTGCCTGATGTTAAGAAGTTAAGTTTAAATGATATCATATTGATTACAATTACATGTACATGTCATTTATTTGTACTGGTAAAATAGCATTTCCACTTTGCTAAACATGCTGATGGCCACGAAAACATCAATCCGTACTTACTCCGTAAATGACTCCCACCGACTTTTCGTACAGTGCGCGTGCGTCGGCTGGCATCATAGTACCGTCTACGCATGTTGCAATATCGAAATATTCCCTCGCCACGGCAATGTCATAGGCTGTTCGCAAGTGCTGCAGGATAAAAGTTTGTCAACTTAAGGTCTTTTCCTCCACAGAAAAACAGTAACAAACTAGATATTTTCCTTAACTTTTGTAGCTGTTATACTACTCTCTTATGGGAAAAGTTAAGGCATTTTCTTAAATGTGAAGTAATGTTTGTGAAACTGAGTCCACGTCTTTTTAGCTTGTGATAATGCACCTTGTGAACTTTTGATCAGATCTGTTCTATTGAAGTTGTAATGAGGGTTCATTGTACATGTGGCAAAGTTTTATACTCAATATTTCAACAATTATTGATCTGACTATTCTTTTTTTTTATTCATTTGTAATTTTGGGCACACAAATAAGATTTTCCATCGCCATTATATCTAATGTCAATTTTCTGAACTACTAATGATATTACAGTATGATTAACTGACAGATTTTGTTCTTGTTTGTGTTTTCGATTCACAAAGTTCTTACAAAGTTTACCTTCCTGGCCAAGATACGCCATAGTCTATAAAATGGTTTCAAAAGTGGATTAAATTGTCTTGTTCAGTTGTTGTCCTCTTTAGTACAGTGAGAGTAATAATGCCCTTCTCTTTGTTTAGAACACAGCCTTGGAGCCAAGAACTCCAGTGATCACATATAGATAGTCGCCAGTAGCACACGCGTCAATTGCATGTATATACCATTCCAAAGCTGCCACCAATATTATTTAGGCCTCTTTATTAAAAAGTCCTTTGAACTGAGGAAAGCTAGCTTGATAAATTTCTAAGCAGTTGTTTTAATGCTATATGAATTTGGGACGTGTTCGATTCCTACCTTGTTTCATCTGTGGACGTCGGTGTGTTCGATACCTACCCTGTTTCTCCTGTGGACGTCGGCGTGTTCGATATCTACCCTGTTTCTCCTGTGGACGTCGACGTGTTCGATACCTACCCTGTTTCTCCAATAAATGTCGGCGTGTTCGATACGTACCTACCCTGTTTCTCCAGTGGACGTTGGCGAGTTCGATACCTACCCTGTTTCTCCACCCTGTTTCTCCTGTGGACGTCGGCGTGTTCGATACCTACCCTGTTTTTCCAGTGGACGTCGGCCTGTTCGATACCTACTCTGTTTCTCCTGTGGATGTCGGCGTGTTCGATACCTACCCTGTTTCTCCAGTTGACGTCGGCGTGTTCGATACCTACCCTGTTTCTCCTGTGGACGTTGGCGTGTTCGATATCTACCCTGTTTCTCCAGTAGATGTCGGCGTGTTTGATACCTACCCTGTTTCTCCTGTGGAAGTCGGCGTGTTCGATACCTACCCTGTTTCTCCAGTGGACGTCGGGGTAGTACTCCAATGCTACTACTACCCCTGGGAACGCCACACTGATGTGGTTGTGTTTGATCAGAAGGTGAAGGACGGTGTTATGGTCAGCCGCTGTCGTTGCGTTTACGTCAGCACCGCCTTTTAAAAGGATGGCTAGAATATTCTCCATTTCATCGTCTCGACCGCTCATCGACGCCACGTGTATCGGCGACAGGCCATTCTGATGGACAATTATAAAAGTTACACGAGATATAAACTTTCATTTTAACAAATTTCAATTCAAAAATATTTGAAAAAGGATCGAACAACAGACAAAGCGTATATGAGTTTTCTCCATAATACCACGAGATATAAACACATTTGGTAATAATTACTTACAGATATCTTACCGTCCATCACTGGAAAGTTTGGCCAGAAGGGTCAGATGTCGAAAAGAAGCTACTAAACCAAAGACTCAAATTGTGAGGAACAAATGACTTTTGAATATTTTTCATAAAACTCTCTTCATGGGGAGCTACATACAACACATAGGTAAAAGCAAACTCTTCGATGAAGTGTCGATTTCACGAGGAGCCCCTGGAAATTGTTGTATTTTACCGGTGGGTTCGTGTAGTGCCCCTGTCTGATGTGGTATGGGAAAGTTTTTTATCTTTACTAAGTAGGCCTATTTTGTATCGAAGATGAAGAGTTCGTAACCTTTGGATTGGGTCTCGGTTATTCGCTATACGCAATCTTACCTTGAAGCGGACGTTGTACCAGTCATCCTTGTTCCATTCTTTGATTTCCTCTACCGTTCCCTGGAGTATGCAGTCATAAAACTTCTTCTACAAGAAAACAAAACACGTACTATTTAGCCCAAGAGTATTGAATAATATCAAATATGGATCGCCTGCAATAACGGTAAACGAATAGGGGAGGGGTAAGTATAGTCAGTATGACACATAAATTTGTGTATGTCTTTAGGATTGGTATACGGCATGTAACGTCCCAATAAGAGCAAAGATCATTTAATTAAGGCCACCTTTTATGTAAGCAATATGTTGGTTATGTGCATGTCCTTGTTATGGGCACAAGGATTTGAGTTACAGATTATATCAATAAGGACACACCTTCGTTTAGACGTTTTAGGGGTCTAGATAAAAAAATCGGTAAAACTTCTCCAAATCTAGCAACACCTTCATCTGAATCTGTTTGACTGAACCATGGTATATCGGTATATAACGTTACTCTGCCCAGATGTTACGTTCCACAGGGCGGTATCCTCAGACCGGCGTTATTTTTAGTTTATCGATGATTTAACTCGATCTTTCCCAATAGCTTATCTGTAATACAGATGAAAAATGATGAAATGTAATTTCATTGACAAGTGTTTGACCCCATGCCTCATCCTCAATTAATTATTATATTATACAAACCGATTTAAGTTATTATCGAGAAATTAGTCATAACTTTACATTTCCAAGAATTTTTTTTACTAATTTCAGTTGGATAATTACATTTTAACACAAAATTACTTAGAAATTTAACTTCTTGAACTTTATAAACGATCTAATATAAAAACAAACATAGTTTATATATAGCACAGTTAAGTTAAGTAGAAGTCGTTTCTGATATCCGATCCGTCAATGTAAGTGGTAACCATAGCATGTTTACTAGATACGGTAATAACAGTACTGGTAGTGCTGTCTGTCGCTGAGAATATCTTAAATTCTGGACAACAAATTTTCAGAATATTTCACTTAACGTACCGAATACAATCATCCATAACTTTGTTCGTGGGTAGATCTAGAAATACATTTTACATTGATTTTAAATGAAAATTCCTATTCGTACATTTGTAGATATAAATGTATTACGCGACAATTCTTATACCTATATATATTCGTGTAAGCTACAGGTAAAATTTTCAGTGTTTGTGAATGTAAACACTTAAAACAAGAATTTGAAATCCAATAAGAACGTCTATCAATCATCATATTTGTCTCCAAATACACGTTTGCCTGTCATGAGCGTTTCTCTGCGACAGCTCTGCCAAAATGAGTTGTCCCACACAACACCGTAATATCAAATCGAGACTATTTGCCCGCCATCACCTCAGTATTTTCTTTCTAATAAAACCTACACACTGAAAAATACTTCGCAGTATTTACACGAGTTTTCGTTCTCGTTAAACCGTGGATTTCATCCTCGTTTCTAGATTACTTATTTTCCCACCAAAGGATAGCAACACAGGCGCCCGCTTCATTTATCCCCATAACTTATAATTACATCACAAGCACATTGGATATTGATCAAAAGCCGAACGCCTGTGATATAAACAAGTATTTATAGATGTTAAACATGCTAATAATCTACGGTAAAGTTCATCATTCAGAACGGGAGTTTGGAAGGTAAATGCACAGGGACCTGGAACGAATTTCGAACAAAAAGAATATATATGTATATATTATAGTATCATTGATATTATATGAATACATAAATACTGTTTGTTAGAAATTCGTGCCAGATCCCTGTTGGTAAATTAAAAAAACATTCCGTAGCCTGTCGATATTTATCAAAAAAAAAACTATTTCATAATATCAGTATTCCTAAAGCACTTATACCTATATATAGAGACAGAAATAGCAGGGAAGGGCAGTATGTATGAACAGAAGTCCGTGACAATAGTTTCAGGACTGACAAGACTAATGCCTTCTCGATAAGTGGATAGGCCTATACCAAAGTGTTTAAAGACACTGATAAAACCAGTGGAATGTTCGATACATTTATAACATTTTAAATCAGCTGGGCTCGGGACACGTAGGGTCATGTTGTGTAAGTAGGTATGTATATCCAGGTGAGCTGGGTATTGAACAATAGCTTAATTAACAGTCTGGACTTGACACATTTATCAATATAAGTAATCCGTTTGAATGATGTTTTCTACCACGGATTAACCCACGTGTGCACACCCGACATATCCCGATACACACATATATATATATATATATCTAGGCTTTTACCTACCCAACCAGTCACCTACATGTACATGTATAGTGTATATATACAAATGTACATGTATGCAAGACTTATTTTTCCCCGTCTACGTGTACCTTCTTGACTTCAATATATTTTTTATCATCCAATACAAATATACGAAGTTTATGGAGTTTGAGATTGTGATAATATGTGTGATGAGGCGGGGGTTAGGATGAGGCATGAGTACATATGGTGATGGACACACTCGATATTCCATGGGTTACTATCACTGTCATAACACTTGGAATATCGAGGATGAGGTGGTGATACATAATTATGAATAAATTTACAGAGTAGTTAGAGTAGGGATGAATTAACAGAATTGGTGCGAAGTGTAGGGGATAGGGCATTACAGATCGCTTTGACGGGATGGGTGTGTGGGTGTGTGGGTGGCGGAGGGGAGCTCGTTAATGTTTATATTGGGTATTGGGTAGGTGCATGATGTCTAGGGATAGTTTTACGGAGTAGAGGGTTCACAGAGAGGTACAATGTAGGTTATGTTACAAAATAGAGTACTAATTCCATATAAGATCATGGCGTACGAGTTGTGAAGGGCTATAAAGGGTAAATAAAAACAATTTTAGTGTGACATTATCAGGATATCTGTTGACCAACAGTTGGGTGAGAAGTAAAAGAAGCGAAAGTGGAGACAAGTGTTACAAATAGTCGGTAGATATAATGATTTTGGGGATATATGGAGCTTTATACTTGGGGTATATATAATCATTCAAATGGGTAATAAATCTGATGTACTCACGTGTTCTATAGATTCATGCTCCTCTACCCTGATAGGCTCAAGGCGCTCCTCGTCATCCTCATACCGTGACATGGTGTCCTAACATCACAATACCGTCCTAATGTTTTAATGAAATTATCCACACATCCCAGACATTCCTTCTAAGTACCCATATATACTAAATTATAATGCATTTCTACCTATAGAACACACATATGTATACACACGTACAATGTATGTACTGTACGTTAGCTACCGCTTCTCCTCTAAAACAAAAATGTTATCGATGAATATTCAATGAATCAGGTGCCTGCAGGGTCTGTACGATCACAATTACATGCGGTCAGACTTGCATTTCCGTGTATCGATCCAGGTTTAATGTCCCGTATAACACAAGGAACGGTAATTAACCCACGGTAGCCACCCGTCGTTACTTGGTATATGTGTACATAAATTGACGTAGGTCCTAACAAACAATATCCGTTTTAAAAGTCCGTTTCCCCAAGTAGAGGAAATATTAACTTCCTAAATATAACATTTTTCTTACGAATTAGAGGTTTAAAGGTATGAAATATAGGTATTGGACCGAGGTCAAAGGTTACGTTTGACAGGTAGATACACAGGTAAGTTTAAATATTTGTTTGGTAACTGCTAACAAACGGACTATAATGCTGTGACTATGTGCCTGTCAGATATTCTATAAAGCGGAGAGATAAATCTGTAAAGGTATTCATTAAATGGATAAATTGAGTCGTGCAGGTATTTATTAAACTGTTAAATTGAGTTGTACAAGGCATTCACGGAGTTAAAACGTATTCAAGAAATATGGATACAAATAAATTGATATGTGTGTGGAGTTATTACGTCGTGTTTGAGGTAAATGATTAATTATATACACTGTACTTATAAAAAGATGTATACTAACTTAATTGAGTTTCTTATGGATTTAATATGCATATAAAAGCAAAAGTGCAAGTATGGGTTAGGTTCATTAATACCACACACGAAGGCTGTAAAGATATATTTCACAAAAAGATGGAGAGAAAATTAAAAGCTATAAAGCTGTGTGGGATCCTAAAATACATGTATACAACTCACGAATAAGGCGTATACGGATAAGCGTAGTATAGGATTTCTAACTATTAAAGACCCACTACCTTTCCGAAAAAGCTTTTGATTTTAAAAGTTGGAATGTAGAACGAGATGGATAATTTTGTATCATTTTACCGTTAATACTACAGGTATAATCATCTTTTAAACAATTTAATTAAAATAAATCATATTCCAAGTTTCATAACGCAGGTCGTTTTATGTTTCCCGCCGCCGTTCTAATCACTGACCGTTAATTTGTTGTATCACAAAGTATACAGGTATAATAGAAAGAAATCAGATTGCCTTCACAAAAAAAAAAAAAAAAAAAAAAAAAAAAAAAAAAACAATATAAAAAGAAAACAAAATCTTAACTCTACTTTGTAAGAGATGATATAAATCCAAGTTAATTTATGAATGTTCTAAATTTAAGTCAATGTGTTCTGTTACCTAAATACAGCTGTTTGTGTTGCTGCTCAACCGTCGTCGTCATCAGCCAGATCCATCCATCTTGGAAGGTTTCAACCCTTATCTTGGAACTTTCTCCGGATGGTGGGTCAGTAGGGGTGATCAGTCACTACTCTTCGACGGTTGGCTCCAAGCTACTGTCGCCTCTGCGTATCCACAGCCAGCGGGATGCTCTCTCTGCCTCCTTCCCCAATTCTTTAATGGCAGTCTTTCTCGACTTCCCCGCGATGCCGAGGGCACCTTACATCCTCCAGTATGACTGACTGGAGAATCCTCGACAGCCTACCTCCACTGGGAAGTTCCATGCCTGCCAGCCTTTTCTTCCGCACTCGTCGGCCAACTCTGCATACTTAGTCCTTTTCCGCTCGTGCGCCGATTCGCATCTTGTCTCCCAGGACACAGTCAGTTTCACTATTACCAGTTTCTTCTTGCTAGAAGATACAAGCACTGTGTCTGGTCTTAGTGCCGTCTCCACCACCTCTGGGAAGACAACTTCTTTCCCAGGTCCACACGCATCTCCCAGTCTCCTGCACATCCTAGGATGCCTAGGCTGGTCTTTCTAGTTGATTTCGTTGATGTTTGCCACTCTTTTTGAAACTGAATTAATGTTGGTCCTTTCTGTATTCCCTTTGCCTTTTTCCTCTCTCTTTCCAAGGCGTCCACAAGCTTCCTTAGCACCTGGTCATGCCTCCATGTGTATCGTCCTTGAGCCAGTGCCACTTCACACACACGAAGAGAGAATGTGCTCTAGGCTTCCAGCCCTGTCACACTGCTGACATGTTGAATCTTCCACCAGTCCCCATCTGTGAAGATTGGTAGGTGTTGGAAGTACATCGTATACTGCTCTCAAGATGAACTGGAGCTGCCATGGCGTGTAATTTCCAAATTTCTGCCCAGGACAATTTCCTCTCTTCTGTTTCCAACCTGGTCCATGCCCCCTGACTTCCCATTTCTACTGCTTTCGCTCTCCTTGCCTCTTCTTCTTGTTGCCTGATCTCTCTCTGTACTTGCTGTCTTCTCTCAGTTACATTGGCTTCTTTCCATTTAGTTGTCTGACCTCTTCCCAACTCCTGTCTTCCTATGCAGACTGTCCTAACAATATCCTTGTGGCGAAGTCTGCTCACCTGACCACCTCCTTCCTGTTCTCACCGCTACTGCTGCGTGTCTTACTTTCTCGTCCCTGGAGTCTTTGAATGTCATGACAAGTCTTGCTTTCCCGGTCTTAAACTCCTCCACTAATGATGTTAATGTGAGCTGTAGTTTTGATGTCCGGGTGTATAGTCCTGTTGATGAGAAGCACTCAGGAACTCCTAACCATCTACGGAGATGTTTAATTATTCTCCTCTCAAGTCCCTCGACCGTTGATACGGAGATCTCGTATAACATCAATGGCCAGGATAGATGTGGTAGTAGTCCTTGTTGGAATATCCATGCCTTGAAATTTCCTGGTAGGCTTGTCTTGTCGATATTCCTCAGTCCTTCACATACCTGCTGCTCTACCTTGCTGTTGTTGTTGGAATATTTCAATTGTCGTCATACCATTTCCCAATCCGAAGACATTTGATAGGATTACCTGCTATAAATGGAATTTCCTCTCCCTAAATAAAAAGGCGAAATTGTCTAGTCACTCGGCCTTTCTTAAGGATCAGACATCTGGATTTGACTGGCTTAAATTTCATCCTGGCCCAGGACACTGTATCCTCCAATGCAGTTAGGATCCACCTTGCTTGGACATGCGTTGTTGCGGTGATTGTTAGATTATCCATGAATCCCCTGCTCGTTGTTTGTCTGATGTTGGTCCTAGACAGCGGGCCTCTTGTCTCTCTTTTCCCTGCTTCGATGATCGCGTTCTTAGCCATATGAACGACACTACAGAAATCACGCAGCCTGTCACTATTCCCTTCTCCAATTTCTGCAATGATCTTACATAGTCCTTGGCCGCAAATCGCAGATGGATTCCTTAGAAATAGCTTTGGATGATTCCCTTTACCTTCTCTGGGAGGTGGTACTGTTCCAGAGCTCTCTCTATCAGTTTGTGTGGGACGGTGCCATACGCATTCGCCAGGTCAAGCCATACTACTGTCAGGTTTCCACGGTTCACCTTTGCTTCCAAAATCAGTTGACTTAAAACACTTGTATGTTCCACACATCCAGAAAAACCGGGTACCCCACCTTTCTGTGCTGATGTATCCACATACTCGTTAGAAGTCATTATGTTGTCATTCGCCTGGCCAATATAGAGAAGAAGATCTTTCCTTCCACATTCACCAATGAGATATTTCTGAACTGTCCTAACCCTTTAGAGTTTTCCTCTTTTGGGACAAAGCAGCCCTCGGCAGCTTGCCAGCATAATGGTATCCTGCCTTTCCTTCAGACCACTTTCATCAACTTCCAAAGTCTGTGTAGGAGCTTGGGACATTTCTTATACACCTTGTATGGAATGCCATTTGGTCCTGGTGCTGATGCTGCCCTTGCCTTCTTCACAACTTCTGAAACTCCCTTCATGGTTGGTTCCCTTATATCTGGAAGGTTTACAGGATCTATTCTCTCATTTGGCCCAAAGGTTCCTCTCTTCTCTCATCCCCATGCGTTGAGTTAAGATGTTCTTCTACTTCATCCTTCTGGCTCTGCAGTCTACATGATCTTTCCTTTCTAGCAGTGCTGCCGTGAACTTGTACGGGTTTGCTATGAATGCTGCTCTTTTCTTGGTCTTATCTCGCCTTGCCTTTCGAATTTGTTCTGCTTTCCTCAGCTCCTTAAGTCGATCTCTTAGATGGTCCCTGAGTTGCCTGAGCCCTTCTTTCTCTTTCTCAAAAGATCTTCTGCATCTTCTTGTTAAAGCTCTTAGTTCGCCTCGTATCTGTTGTATTTCTTTCTTTCTTCTGTTGGGTGCAACCACCGAGTCATTCGCAGGCGCTCTCTTGTTGGCGCTTACTCCGAATATTTGTACTCCGATGGTATACACCAGCCTTGCCATTGTCTCTAGCTTCCTCTCCACACTACCAGTCAGTGATGTTTCCAGTATATGATCTAGATCCTCATCTAGTGAGTTCTTTTTCGTGCTGCCCATGCCTGGCCATTTCACCTTGTTCAGTCTTTTTTTAAGATCTTGCTGTGTTGGCGTTGCTTCATCCACCGCTGAATACGTTGTGTCACTTGGTCGCTCCTCTGGGGCTGAGGTCCTCGGTACTATGGTGTGTCTCCTAACCAAGATCCCCCCGCGTCTCATCAGTTTCTGCTGTGCGCTGCCTCTGAGTTTCTACCTTCTTACATTTCGCCTTTGCTTGGTGGATTCGCAGTCCTTTTATATTCTTGCAAGTCTTCCCACAATGGCATTTCACTTCCCCTTCTTTTTCTCATGTCAATGTCGTTTGGACAAGCCAGGTCGTTTCCGTTATATCAGTCCTGTTGGTTCTTTCATCCCCACTCCTCGGAAGACCCAGAGGGTATTTCTCTGTATTCCTTGTTGTAGTTTGCTTGAGGTGTCTTTTCACAACGACGTCATCTTCGGGCTGCCAACCCTTAATGCCTCGCTCTGGTCTTCCCGGATGTCACCTATCTTTCCAGAATTCAACGCCCTATTCGCGGTTGTCATTATTTTGTCATTCTTTCCTAGTAGCCACTGGATTCCTCCAGATGTAGAATATTACCTAAATACAGCTGTTTGTGTTGCTGCTCAACCGTCGTCATCATCAGCCAGGTCCATCCATCTTCGAGGGTTTCAACCCTTATCCTGGAACTCTCTCCGGATGGTGGGTCAGAAGGGGTGATCAGTCCCTACTCTTCGACGGTTGGCTTCCAGCTACTATCGCCTCTAAATCAATTAACGTTAATTTTGGACAGAGATGAAAAGATATACATGTACGTATTAAAAATATTATATTTAGAAAGATCAATTTTAGTTGCTATATATAATGAAGTTCAATTCTGGTGGTATGTTTCATCTTTCAAACATAGGTACATAATGTACCAAGGTGTAATCAAAGCTCCCTTAAACCCTGATTGGCCTTCCCATTTATTTGCCCTGATGCAAATTTAGAGTGTGACAGTGTACTAATACTACACTTTCTATCGATATTGTCTGTCTAATTCGTTAGTGGGTTGATCGGAGTTCCCTTATATGGTATGGCTATAGGTGACTTCTCATATGATAAACCTACCACTGGTTGTTAAGTGAGCTATTGTCCGAAAACTCACGCCTAACAATGGAAACCAAATTTGATTTTTCATCATTAGAAAAATAATTGAAACAGTACAACTGTATAGGATTTTTGGTTGTTCAGTCTGTGACTTCGAATAACTTTGGGCATTTGTGGTAAAGAAGGGTCCTATGTGTGTAGTGGGAGATTTAGTCTGGGAAATCTGTGGAGACTTGGATATACATTTGTAGCCTAAAAATCTTGGGAGTTTGTCAAAACCACCTTTTGGATATTTGTAGTCGCGGGAAGTCTTCGTTTGTATTATCTAAGCTACATTGTACATAGTTTGACGAAATCAAATAATTCAGTCTTTTTGACCTCTGTGACCATGAATAAAGTCAAAGTTAGTAAATTGAACAAACTAATGACAGCCCTTCATCCGAGCATGATACAGATCCAATATGAGTACCCTTGGCCTTTCGGTTATTGAGAAGAAGACGTTTGAATGAAAAATTTACAGACAAGGATAATGACGACGAAGCACGATGACTGTAGGTCATCCTGACACTTCGTGAGCTATTTCATTATGACTCAGTTTCACCTCTAATTAGTACAGAGTTTTAAAGGCCAAATGATATGAACAACAACATAATCTTTTTCACCATTTATTTTCCCCAGTTGTGATAAAAGGCATATAATAGGACATAAATGTAAATATAAAAAGTAAACCTCTTTATCTAACAAGGACATTTTACAGACGTAAATTGTTTCAAGAGTACATGTACCTCGAAAATTACATAGACATGTATATACAGGTATATAGAACTGTAAATAGCATGGTCATCTTTCTATATTGGAGTATCCATTTGGTTTGGGGTAAATCCGTAGCATCAGCAGCACTACTCCGACATGATTTATAGATTCTGTATAATCTGTCGACTCTTTCTCAAAGTTTCAATAGATTCATGTGAAGCCTTTAGTTATCAAATTGTTCCAGTCAAAAGTGCTTAATAGCGTGAAGGCTGATTGCACTCAGTTTAAGATATAGCAAGACTTCAATATAAACAACTGTAAAACATAAAAGCATTCAAGTTTGACAATATTATACAGCAAATCAAGTATTTGATGTACACAAAACACCAAAATAGACAGCAGTTATCATAATCAGAGTCAGAATTGGTGAAAAACTCTCCAAACAGTTTAGCGAACAGCTCTTTAAACAATTGTATTTGATAATATCTAAATACAAGTAAAATGAGTCGATAAGGAGTTTCATATTGGGGAGAAATGTAACAGATGTTAATAAAGAGTCTATCATGTCTTTCCAAATGCAAATCAACATTGAACAAGAGGCCCAGAGGGCCTGTATCGCTCACCTGGTTTGTAATGCCAAGTAATGTTCTGAATATAAGTTCATTGTTTCTTTTCTGAAGGAATTTTGATATTTACTTCTAATTCCCCTATTGGGCCCCACTCTTTCTGCTCCAGGGTGTCAAAGCCAAAATTTATACGAATTCTGTAAACCCCAAGGATGTTTTTGGCCAAATTTGGTTACAATCCATGCAGAACTCTAGGACAAGTAGCAATTTTTAGAATTTACCTCTATTTCCCTTATTAGGCCCTGCCCTTCCTGCCCCCGGGGGTTCTGAGCCAAAATTTATACAAGTTCGTTCCCCTTCCCCTAGGATGTTTCTTTGCGGCCAAAATTTGCGTTCACATCATGCAGCAATTTCTGTAGGACAAGTAGCAATTCTATAGGATTTACCTCTATTACCCCTAATGGGCCCCGCCCCTCCTGCCCCCGGGGGTCAGAGCCAAATTTTATACAATTTCTGTACCCCTTCCCCAAAGAATGTTTGACCAAATTTGGTTACAATCCACCAGCAGAAACTCTAGGACAAGTAGCGATTTATATGTTTTACCTCTATTACTTCTATTGGCCCCGCTCATCCTGCCCCCGGAGGTCAGAGGCCAAAATTTATAACAAGTTCCTGTCCCTCTTTCCCCAAGGATGTGTTTCTGGCCAAATTTGGTTACAATCCATGCAGAATTCTAGGACAAGTAGCGATTTATATGTCTTACCTCTATTACCCCTATTTGGGCCCCTCCCATCCTGCCCCCGGGGGGTCAGAGCCAAAATTTATACAAGTTCTGTTCCCCTATTTTCCCCCAAGGATGTTTCTGGCCAAATTGGTTACAATCATGCAGAACTCGAGGACAAATAGCGATTTATAGGATTTTACCTCTATTACCCCTAATGGGCCCCGCCCCCCTGCCGGGGGGGTCAGAGCCAAAAATTTATACAAGTTCCGTTCCCCTTCCCCAAAGGATGATTTCTGGCCAAATTTGGTTTACAATCCAAGCAGAACTTTAGGACAAGTAGTGATTTATAGGATTTACCTCTATTACCCCTAATGGTCCCCGGCCCTCCTGCCCCTGGGGTTCAGAGCCAAATTTTTATATCAAGTTCTGTTCCCCTTTCCCCAAGGATGTTTTGGCCAAATTTGGTTGTTATTATCCACACAGAACTCTAGGACAAGTAGCGATTATATGTACTTCTCTATTACCCCTATTGGGCCCCTCCCCTCCTGCCCCCGGAGGTCAGAGCCAAAATTTATACAAGTTCTGTTCCCCTTCCCCCAAGGATGTTTCTGGCCAAATTTTGTGTTATAATCCACACAGAACTCTAGGGGACAAGGTAGCGATTTATATGTCTTACCTCCTATTTACCCCCTATTGGCCCGCCCCCCTCGTTGACCCCCGGAGGTGCAGAGCCAAAATTCTTATAAACAAAGTCCGTTCCCCTTCCCCAAGGATGTTTCTGGCCAAATTGGTTACAATCCATCCAGAACCCTATGACTAAGAAATAGCGATTTAAAGGAAATGTTGGACGGACGGACGGACGACGGACGCCGCGCCGATGACATAAGTCTCACCGGCCCTTCGGGCCATGTGAGCTAACAAGAGGCCCAGAGGGCCTGTATCGCTCAACCTGGTTTGTAATTGTCTCTGAAGTAATGTTCTGAATATAAAGTTCATGTTTCTTTTTCTGAAGAAATAGTTTAGGATATTTACTCTAATCCCCTATTGGGCCCCACTCTTTTCTCCTCCAGGGGTGGTCATAGCCAAATGATAATTTATACGACAATTCTGTTAACCCCAAGGTGTGATGTATTCTGGCCAAAATATCGAAGTAACTAATCCTCTTGCAGAACATCTAAGACAAAGTAGAATTTTTAGGATTTACATCTATTCTCCCCTATTCTGGCCCATCCGCCCCTTCCTGCCCCATACCGCGGGGGTCTAATGGCCAAAATTTATACAAGTTCTGTTCCCCCTACTCCCAAGGATGGTTTTCTGGCCCAAATTTTGTACATTAATCCATGCAGAACTCATAGGACAAAGTAGCAATTTATAGGATTTACCTTCTCTATTTCCCCAATTGCCCATCCCTTCCTGCCCACAATAGGGGTTCAGAGCCAAAATTTATACAAGTTCTGTTCCCCTTCCCCCCAAGGATGTTTTGGCCAAATTGGTTACAATCCATGCAGAACTCTTAGAGACATAGTTTAGCGAAATTTATAGGATAAATTAATTTACCTCTATTCATCCCCATTTGAGCCCACCCTAACACTGTCCCCGGTGGGTCAGAGCCAAAACTTTAACAAGTTCTGTTCCCCTTTGCCCCAAGGAGTTTTGTGGATCCAAACTTGGTTACAATGCATGGCAGATAACTACCAATTAGGACATAGTAGGATGTATAGGATTTACCTCCTATTCCCCCTACGTTGGGCCCCGCCCCTCCTGCCCCATGGGGGGTCAGAGCCAAAATTTATACAAGTTTCTTTCCCTTTCCCCAAGCGATGTTTCTGGCCAAATTTGGTTTACAATCGCTAATGCAGAACTCTAGGACAAGTAGCGATTTATAGGTTTACCTCATATTTCTATTGCAGCCCCGCCCCTCCTGCCCCAAGCGGGTCAGAGCCAAAATTATATACAAGTGTCTGTTCCGCTTCCCCCCAAGGATGTTTCTGGCCAAATTTTGGTTACAGCGAATCCATGAGCAGGAACTCTTAGCGACAATTGTATGCGATTTCATAGGACTATTAACCTAACTATTTCCCCTATTTGGCCCCGCCCCTCCTGCTCCCTGAGGGTCAGAGGCCAAAATGTATATACAAGCTTCTGTCCCCTTCCCCCCAAGGATTGTTCTGGCCCAAATTTGGTTTACAATCATTGCAGAACTCTTAGTATCAAGTAGCGGAGTTGTATTAGTTATTTACCTCTATAACCGCCTCTTGGGCCCCGCGGCCCTCCTTGGCCCCGGGGTCCAGAGCCCAAAACCCTTATACAAGTATCGTTCCTCACTCTTCCCCCAAGAATGTATTGTTCTGGGCCAAAATTGGTTATATACAATCCATGCCGAACTCTTAGTGACAATACAACGATTATAATAGGATTTACTGCTATATACCCCTATTGGTGCCCTCGCCGCCTCCTTGCTCCCCTTCGGTGGGTCAGAGCTCAAAAGATTTAATAACTAAGTTTTCTGTTCCTCACTTCCCCAAAGGATGTTTCTGGCCAAATTTGCGTTACAATCCATGCAGAACTCTAGGACAAGTAGCGATTTATAGGATTTACCTCTATTACCCCTATTGGGCCCCGCCCCTCCTGCCCCCTGGGGGTCAGAGCCAAAATTTATACAAGTTCTGTTCCCCTTCCCCCAAGGATGTTTCTGGCCAAATTTGGTTACAATCCATCCAGAACTCTATGACTAGTAGCGATTTAAAGGAAATGTTGACGGACGGACGACGGACGGACGGACGACGGACGGACGGACGGACGGACGGACGGACGACGGACGCCGCGCCATGACATAAGCTCACCGGCCCTTCGGGCCAGGTGAGCTAATAAAACCTTAGGTCACCCTAACCATTAGTCCATAAACCTATCGCTGAATTTATCACTAAGGTCGTGGGATATGAACTTGTGACCAATAAGTGGAAGGTTTGTGGTAAATGGTATTATGTTTCTCATATAGGTAACATTCATTAATAAGATACATGAATAGAAGTCGGAGTCAATTTACACAAGTATACTTCATATCAGTAATTCTTTGATGAATCATTATATGGATGTTCACAAACAAAAATAAACCACTTTTAAGGTGAGCTCAAGAAAACAAAGATTGATTTAATATGTATATGACTGTCAAAAATATAGTTGGAGTTGAAGAGTTATCAAAAATATCATGTAGAAAGAAAACACAAAATGTAAAATATGATGGAACTTAAAAGATTGAAAAAAGTGATCTTGACACAATATTGAAACACTGAAAATGAAAGCACTGCACTTTTTGTTTTCATGAACAGCCGTTCACTTTAAGTCATAAAGCTTTCAACAGCGCTTTTGGCAAATAAGGTTCACATTGAATTGTAGGACAATGTCAAAACACAATGAAAATAAAAAAATTGCTAACTTGAACATATATATATCCATATTTGTCAAAATGTAGTAAAAATGAATCACAATCCATAAACAACACAAGAGTAAGTCTGTACCAATATCTTTAAAATAACAAATTCTTACTCTTGTATATTTTCACTAAATAGATATTTACAATCATAAAACATTGGATTTGACCTTCATTAATATTAATATGCGTTTCCAATAAAACTCCCTACAATAATAAATTGTACATGTGTTTGTGACTGAGAAGTGATTAGGTCTGTCCTGAAGTGATTGTGCGTTTGGGTAAGATGCTATTTAATGATGAAATAGGTATGTACCTGGGGTACCAAGGTCTACCACAGAGTGTAGTTGTAAATCCTTTTTGACCAAAATTGTTTTTCTTTAATGGATGTCTAATTGATTACAACCAGGTATTCATGATCACAATATTAAAACTAGCAGTATTTAGAATAATATATATATTTCAAACTTTTTTAAAAACAATATGACCTCTTTCCTATATAGTATTTAAACAAACATGAAAAGAAAACTGAACGGCTATATGGGTGAGATACGTAATGTATGTCCATTTAAAGGGTTATTCTATCAAACAGAAATAGTATGTTCTAAATGATCAACACATCTAATTCTACACTATTGTTTTAATCAACAATTTGTCCCTCGGCAGTAGGGAACTGTTGCCAAGACTGAAGAGATTACTTGGAGGTATAACTTACCTGCTACCCAAGGTCAATTACATAATGTTTTGAACTATTCCCGAAATAACTACGAGACAAATGATTATTACATGTACCTGACTCTCTATTTAAATGAGGTCAGCTTTAAAATCAATAGATTACTGTACACAGTTTTCACACATACAACAGTAGTATGCAACAGTGGTGCTACTGTTGCACGTCAGGCAGTAAGCTAAAAATTAGCAGCATTCACATGTGGTTCTGAAAGCAGTCAAAAAAATTATGTACTTATTTCAGTGCAATCAAATGTTAGTGTAAATGGAGCAGTGTAAATTACAAGACTGTATGATTTATTCTTTATTTGCATATTACAGAGTTATCTGCCCTTGTGGGTAGGTATTAATTGTGACGTCATGTGTTTGCGAGAGTAATGTCATACTTTTTCGGAGAAAACGACATAAAAAGCACTCACAAAATAATGACGTAACTATCAATACCTACCCGCAAGGGAGCTAACTCTGTAATATGCAAAGACAGAATTAGCACAATTTGGTGGTTCTATACAGTAAATACCCTTTTACAAAATTTACAGCTTTACGTGAATTAGCATTTCAAAGACAGTGCGAAAAGTGCTTAAATAAAAATACCACTAAATTATTATGTACATCTACAATACTTAATTTATGTACCATGCTTAAATAGAGGATCAGGTAAAAAAAGAGTGGTAATCTATATGCAAGGTAAACACTTCCAATAGTAGCTATATAAAATATATCTATGATAAGGGAGACAACTCATGTTGATCCTACCATTAACCATTTACAAATTTAATAAATACAATTTATACATAGATATAAAACTCTTCCTGGTTTATCATTAACATAATAAATCTAGGTATTGGTCAAATGGTCAGACTTGTTTTAAGAAATTTTGTGTTTCTTCATCACTTCGATGTCCGTCCCCTCAATCAAGCCGGTTTTCTTTGTGCTCCTTCTTATGTCTCTGGATCCAGTCGGTAGCTGTAATTTAGAAATATCATATTTAAAATCTATCACTACATAATATGGTGTTAGTCTATTCTGTGTTTTTTATTGTTTGCACTGTTAATATTAGTACCACTAATGAACCATACGTAATTAAGTACTCCATGTAAATGTAGTGGCTAAATCCGTTGAGGTTGTGTGACAGATATTAAATGGCATATTTAATTAATGATGACATCACAGGTTTATTCTATGCAGTAAGTACAACATTTGACCACAAATAAGGACCCTCACACAAATATACCCCCAATCTTATTTTTAAATTTACAGAATTAGGGGGATTGTCTGAAAACCCCCTTCTGTTTTTATAACTTATATATATTACTGGAGGATGGAATTGATGAGTAGAATATTATAAACAGAATAATTTTAATAGTCACCAGAAATGATTGTATTTCATGAGTGCCAGTACTATTTCTTATTTGTTTTATCGGTACTTGTAATGAAAGTGATAATTATGTTTATGAACAATCTTTTCACTTGAACTTTATTTTTTCAATATTTTGCGAATCAAATTTTCAAGATCATAGCTATGTCCCACAAAATCGCGAAAATATCATCCAGGGTTCTCGTTAAAAGCCGCTTGCCGGCAAAAACAGCCATCTATTTCCTTGTTTACAACCGGCTATTTTTGTCAGAAATCTATATTGGCCACCACAGTGGCCTGCGGCCCCCAACCATCTATTATCAATTTTCAACCATCTATTTAAAAACTTAGTGAGAACCCTGTCATCCCAGCGAAAATATCATTCCTGAGAAAATAAATGGCTACATGGTACCATGCTGGGAGCATGTCTTTACATAGACCTTACCCTGACATTCCCTGCCACAGTAGTATCTGGCATTCTTTACTTTCTGTTCCTTACACCTGTCAACAACAAACACAAATCTCTATCAAAATCTCATAGACTCTACAAAACAGCAAACACAAATCTCTATCAAAATCTCATAGACTCTACAAAACAGCAAACACAAATCTCTATCAAAATCTCATAGACTCTACAAAACAACAAACTCAAATCTCTATCAAAATCTCATAGACTCTACAAAACAGCAAACACAAATCTCTATCAAAATCTCATAGATTCTACAAATTAAAACACTACAATACATATTTCACTCATTCAAGTAATCATTCAGAATTACAAATGTATACAATTTAAACGAAGAAACAGTTTGAAGGCCAGTTTCACAGGCGTTCTTCACTTAACGAAATTCCGAAATTTAAAATTCTGCAAATTAAAGGAAAGCATTACGCAAGTTAAGGAAAAAATCTTGACCTAAGGAATCTTTTCTTTCGTTTCTGGCAATTAATATTCCAATAAAAATCGACCAACGAAAATAATACATGCTGTTATACATACTTGAGACACTTTTTGTAGGCTTTTGACTTAGGTTCCACCTTCTGGCAGTTAGCACAGGATTTCAGGTTCATCAGTATCTTGGAGTCCTCAGCATCTAGCTGATTTTCAAGACATTCATGGAACATTTTTTTCAATTTTCTAGAGGATTCCTCCTCATCTCCTCGTAGACCTGCTTTGATGACATCCATCATGGTCTCTCTCATGCGATCGTCTGCTGATGAAGCATTCGGACTATCTTTGGTCTTCTCATCTGAAAGTTCTTCCTTTGGTTTGAACTTGAAGTCAGACAAAACTTTTTCCAACGAATTCTTTTCATCATCTTCAAAATGTGGCAGCTTTGAGGATTCTGTATTCTTTTTTTCCTGCTTTCGTTTTTCTGCTAACTTCTCATGTTGTTTAATATCATCCAACTTCTGTTGCTTTTTTATTTCTTCAGCTTTCTCATTCCTTCTTACTTCTGCGATCTTTTTCGCTATTTCTTTTCGCTTGGCACTCTTTTCTTCCTCTGACATTTTTGGAGCATTGTCTTTCTTCTTTCCGGTGTCTGTGGGAGGATTTGGAGGAGTAACATTCTCCACAATAAAGTTAACAGGCTGATTAGATGCAGCTCCACCATCCTGATTCCTTACAGCAGTAAACTTGAACACTCCCTCCATACCCCCCTTTAAAATCTGTTCCAAGGGTTTCTCCAAACTTTGAGGCATGTGTGTGAACTGGTGAATTTTAGGCATAGCTGGTTTGGGAGGAACATCAGATTCAGAAGCCCTTTTACCAAGTGGAGATTTCTTTGTTTCCTTTTTCTTTCCCTCCTCTTCTTCCTTCTTTTTTTCCATCTCCTTTTTTGCTTCCTCTTTGAGCCTTCTACCCTCTTTAAGTCTTTTCTCCATAAGATCAAACCCATGCTCAAGCTCTTGTGTAGTTACAGGCTCTGGGCAAGCATCCTTATCCCGACTGACTTCAGTGATTATAAAGTCATCTTTGTCTTCTGTTGTCTTAGATTTTTGGCCTGAGGATGGCATGTCCTTGGATTTGGAGGTCTTTTTAGCAGTGGTTGTGTCCTTGGTGGGCGATGGTTTTGTGGGTGAACTTTTTGTCACTTTGGGTGAGTCATTTGTGACCGTTATTTTTGTAATCGTGGCCACAGGTGATTCTTTGGAAGGTGTTGTCTTAGCAACTGTGGGTGAGTCCAAGGTCGGATTTGTTTTATGGAATCGTGACACTTCCATACCAGGAATAACCTCAGTTTTGGTTTTGTCCTCCTTTTGACCACCCCGTTTACGACATGATGTACAGTTACATGCCAATGGTTGGCTGAATCTACTCTTGTTGATACATGTGCAGTCGAACACTTCCTTCTTGCAGGTCTTACAGAAGGGTTGTAGAGGGGGCTGTTTATCTCTTCCCTTCCCAGGCACATTCTCAGGATCAACAGTTCGCAGTCCAAATTCCTTCAGCTCTTCCTCTGATGACAAAAACAAGAAAAGGTTAAATTACAACACGCAGGAAGAGCACAAGAAGAGGTTGGAGGAAAGCTGGAATGCCTGTAGAAAACCAATGACCAGGCAATTGCAGGTACTTCGTACCGTGAAATGATCAGGACACTTTTTAATTGATTTGAGCTTTGCAAATATTTTCTGGGTATAAACTTCTGCAGACAGCAAATTCATAACATGTCTTTGATATTAATAAAGCCACAAAATAATGGGACTAATTCATGTACCACATGATACCCGATAACGTTTGTGTTGGACTAGTATCTCCAGTGGTGATGGAACGTAACTCTTTGTAATCTTCACGCTGAAATTACATTATCCCGCAATAACGTCATTTGACGTCATTCCATCACCAATAGAAACAATAGTCCCAGAGGGATCTTGGCGCCCACCAAAGAATGATCTATGTCTGACAATAATTAGAGGGATCTTTTCTCTGCTTTTCAAACTTTGACTAAATCCTACATATAAAAATGTTCAAATTTCAAATGTCCCATACACAAATTCAAATTTAAAGTTATATTGAAATTTTAGTAAATAACTAGAACTGTCGCCAGAGTGGACGACTAATACCCCCTGCTGCGCTAACTCCATTTATAATAGGGGACAATTCAGAACCCTATATAGTTAACTCATCTCCCCTTATGTCAGTGTTCTATGAACCAAATTTTATCAGAATCTGTCAAGTTTAGGAGGAGTTCGCGGACAAAATTTTGTCTACAGACAGACGGACGGAAAGACAGACAGACAGACAACCCGAATTCCAGTAAAATTAGTCTTACCCCTGTCCTTGTTGACCATGAACAGTAACTCAAACGTCCTGGGACTCAGGAGTACATGGTCCCACAACGGTGTACGGTTAATCGCCAAATCATATGGGTCCTAGAATACAAAAGAAAATATGTATATCGTGACAATGAAACGCAGATCAATGCAGGAGAAAAACTACTGCGACAAAGAAATAAAACCATTTCTTTAGAAAGAGGAAAGGATATCATTCAAAACTAATATTAGAACTAATGAATTATTAATTTCAAAGAAATCGTGACATATATCATCAAATGAATAAAATATTTATTTGGATTTACATGTATAATACAATTTCATGTACCTTTAATACTACTGTTAACCAACTGATTTCCCCAGCGACTTCATTTCACGTTTTCCTGCCTTAAGACTTTGCGTGGTGATCTAATTTTGAATTCTTGACTTTGATTCTAAGATTCTGCTTAACATGTATTTGCTGGGATTAACAATTTTGTTATCGGCTTTGTGAAATATGCCAAATTTAGTTGGACACGAAGGTAAGATGATTAACACTACAATGTAACAGTAAAACAGAGTTCTGTATTTCACCATGTACTGTTAAAGTGGAATTATTTGCAGTGTGGCAAATATGATTATTTCTATGAACATGTTGAAAAATTCCATGTTCATTATTTCAGTCGGCGACTTTAAGTACTAATCTGATGCCCACGACTAGTAATTTTGCGGCCGGACTAGTGCTTATTGTAATGAATTAGTCCGATTGGACTAGTGGCTTCTGCCCAAATAAAATTGTTATAAAATGCTATATCTGCAGTGGTCAATTGCATTTTCAACACATTTTCAGTGCATCATTTCAGTCCGGATGCATCATTTTGTTAGAATTGGCATTCATGAATACATCCAGACTGTACTTTGGGTCAAAAATTGTAAACTGATAATGACCAAAGTTCTGAAGTAAAACGGCTGTTCATTTTTTTTTAACTTGTGTTTAAAAAGCCGGCCTAGTAAAATTTTGGGGTTTACTAGTCCCAAGGACTAGCAGTGAAAACGGTTATTGTCACAGACTGTCATTATAGATACAGAGCCTCACAATATATTGGTACACAGTGAACAATGTGAAAGTTGATGAAGCGAACAAATCCACATGTAAATATATCCATGTTTACAATTGTAACAGAGTAGCGAGCTGCCAGCCGGGGTCGAACCCGCGACGCACAGGACTTGCTGGTCCGCCGCTCTACCGAGCGAAAAAATTCTCATGTTTGTACAGTAATCTGTAATGTCTAAGTTAAATATCACTGACTAAGATATATATACTCACAGGTACTTGACCATCAGGATTATCAGGCTTGGTGGCATGGGGATAATTTGGGGTACCATATCCGAATTTGTCATTCTGAAAATAAACACACATTTTTATGTATATATTACATAAGTATACCTTGTATACTTAACAAAGACAATTAAATCGTGTCAATATATTGTCAAGAAAAATGATTTTATGAGAACTGCCTACAAAAACCATATTTCACCCAACTTGAGGTCTACCGAACGCTGTGATTAAATCGAATCATAAACTGATGAGTATAATGAACTATGTTCACATTTCACAACTTTGCACCTTCCCAGTTTCACTTTGAGCTGATAAAATCAAATTCTAACCAATTAAGGAACACCAGGTATGTTTGAATAATCAGGAGATATTGGGATTTAGTAAAAATCTGAAGAAATGCATTGTACATAATTACCAAATGTATTTACACACCTTGTAAATTTTTACAAGACTTTTGATGTACAAGTGATATTATCCTTCAATATACATTTGTATCTGAACTCTGACCTACTTTGAATCAATTTATTTTGCTGATGTTATTACACTATATGTGTTCTGTGTGTTCACATTATAAAGATACTTACAATACAGTGTCCACTTATTCTTGTCAATAACTTTTTAAAATTTGTTGGTCCATGTTCTCCCTGTAAAATACATCATTTCAACCAACTATTAATTTATATTCCCAATCAGAATAACATTGTGTAGACTCCTATCCTGAATTGTTACCCTACTCTCTATATAAATGTAAATGAAGTAATTTCGCCTATTGACCGGTGAATAGTTTGACTGGTGACCGGTACGGAAAGTTTGCATGCATTTATTGTTGATGTCATAGACACCGGCGCGCCGGATCAACCCAAATGCCAGTATTCTTTCGGCGAAAGTCTTTCTCACCAGAAGCTCAGTGATAAGTTTAAGATTGTGGTTCAGGTAACAAAACAGTTGTTTCATGCCTTATCAGTCAACTCGGAAAAAGAGTGAAAAGGCATGAAACAACTGTGTACTGTTAACATTTATTCAACATGACTTCACGCTTATAACAAACATGTTTACAACAAATTAATGGTTCATAAAAGCAACAGGACAGCATATGGGGTTAACATATAGAAGCACATAACTTTTTTATTTTATAAGCTTCATACATTATAAGTAGATAAGCTAATAAAAGAGTAATTAACTCTGTCATCACATTGATTTTTCTGTATTTACATATTACGGGGGTTGGGGTTGGGTTATTTATTGTGATGTCATTTATTAGCGAAACTTGCAATGTTTTCTGCATGAAATATGACACTATACATGCAAACAAATGAAGTCACAATCGATACCTATCTGCAAGGGCAGATAACTTCTTAATAAGCAAAGAATAAATATACAAACAAGAGGTCCAATTGCAAGGGCCTTATAATTAATCACCACCTGACAACATTGGGGGAGTTTGAAAAGAAAAAGATTTAAATAAGTTTTCAAAATGGTGACTTTGGCATCCATCTTGGAAAGACAGTGCAATGAGTTTTTGGACTTCTTAGCTATAGGATGCCCTTCGTTTACATTTATAGTCTTTTTTAGCACTTCTAGAGCTGAAAAACTTTAAAATGTGATTTTCATGATAGCGGCTGTGGTGGCCATCTTTGAATTCAGTCAGGATGATATCAGGAAGGTTTCAGTTAAATTGCACAGATTGAACTTAAGATGCTATCAATGCCATTTGACTATGAGTGTTATTCAAAGCTAAGTTTCATAACAGAATTTGTATATCATCAGATTGACTTCTTTTGGCCCCTTCTCCCTGGTCCCTGGGGGAGTCACTCCCATCATTTGTACAATTTTGAATCCCAACCCTATAAGGATGCTTCCATTGCATTATGAGTGCTATCCCATGCTTAGTTTCAGAGAAGAAGTCATTTATATTGAAATAGCCAATTTAACCCCTTTTTGCCCCGCCCCTGAGGTCCCAAGGGGGTCAGTCTGACCATTTTTGAGAAATTTCAGTCAGTACCCAATAAGGATGCTACCAGTCAAAATTTGACCAGCGGTTATGAAGAAGAAATTGATTGTCGTGGTATCACATAAGCTCAAAGTGGTTACCTTAGCAATGGCATTAGCCACCCCTCCATCCAGGGCCATGAGGACTCGTTCTTTGCCTTTCATTCCTTCAGGCTGTACAAAGAAGCACATTGGCCCCTCACTTGTACTGTCATCCCGAAAAATACTTGATCTCCCCTGAAATACACCCAACAACCCCAATAGAATACAGCATATACCTGTTAATTCAATTCTAAAATGGTTTGAATTTTTTTCTTAAATAGATGATTTTCAAAAATTCTTATTGCAACAAACCAAACTCAATCTGATTAAAACACAGATCCTTATAACCACTCCGTTCAATAGAGGATCTGACAATATACCATAAGGGGTCACGTCCAGATGACCTTTATACCACGTGTACTTCAGAGCAAATGCAATTTCTACACCTTACAACATCAATTGAAAATGTCATTTCGCCCCAGTATACATATATAATTAGCTTTGTTGTGCACTTAGGGCGAGATGGCTACATACACGAAAATAATTTGGACAGCTTTTTCAAAATATTTCGTCCCCAGTCAAGATTCTGGCAGTGCCAATTTGATTGGTCACTTCAAAAGGTCATCTTGACGTGACCCCTAATAGGATGTTCTCAGATCCTCTTATCCAATGTAGTGATAATAAGAATCTGTATTTTAATCAGATTGAACCAAACTAAAACTTAAGTTTTTTTGCAGCTTTTATATGGATACAGTAAATTATGACAATTATGTTTTTTGTTGGTATTTTTCTATTTGTTACATGTATATGTTTGCAATTGAATATTCTTGTCAATATTAGATAAGCGGAACACTTCATGAAATCATTTCTCTCTGAGTACACACCCTACTCATAGTCTTGAGTTCCTTTTCCGAGAGCCTTTGCTCAAACCTGAATCCCTGCTGGAGTGTAATGATGATTCCATCTTCCTTCGGGATCTCTTCTGGTAGGATGCTGGCTACAACATCATCGTCATCCATCATCCAGCCGGGACTCGGTCGGTTCTTTCTATTACTAACGTATATCAGCACTATGTTCAAAAATAAAAACAAAACCTTAATGATATCTGTAATAATAATATCAATGAGATATGAGGTACAAGTATCCTTTCACATGTGGATATGATTTAATAATATTTTACCTGAAAGTCACAAAATGTAATGCCTTACCGATCGGGTATGTGAACATTTGAGATACTGAGTGTAGACTATCCTATCCACATATGGAAGTCTCATCACTTGATATAACCAGGCTATACAGTACAAATAATCGTTATGTGTTTAGGTGGACT
The DNA here is from genome assembly GCA_004382745.1 of Argopecten irradians irradians. Lineage (NCBI taxonomy): Eukaryota > Metazoa > Mollusca > Bivalvia > Pectinida > Pectinidae > Argopecten > Argopecten irradians. Next base: position 3,716,311 of record SAYR01000670.1, read on the forward strand.
CCACTGTACATAAAGACAACACTTACATTTACACATGACTTGTTTGATGGACATCTCGTTCTTGCCATTTATCTTGATTGTAAAGTTGGTGAAATTCGTGCACACCTCCTTCTCTTCCACCTCGTAGTTGAGAACACATGCACACCAGCCGACCCCTTCCCACCATTCCATTTTGTCTGGTAAGTTTTTGATCTTACTCTTGATCAGCTCGGCAGAAAACTTGCTGAGTTTACCTTCTGTAGTGTCTGTCGTCTCACTTTTATCGCCATCTTTATTATCATCATCATCAGGGAAACACTAAAGCAAATTAGATAATTCAGATTCAACCCAATAATTAAAAAAAAAACCCTGGGCCCAGTTTTATGATCATAAACATTCCTTAAATTTAAGGAATCCCTTAACTTATGATTCTCCATAGGAAAGCATTACAGATTTTAAGGAAGGCTCCTTAACTTAAGATTTTTCCTTAAGTTCAGTAATGCTTCCATGGAGAATTTTAAGTTAAGAAATTCATAAAACTGAGCATTGTCCCTGTAAACGCTCCTCCCCTATATTTCAAAGCCCCAATTTCACTTACATTAATCATGATTTAAATGCAGGCTAAAAATATGAAAACAATTTCAAATTTTTCACAAAAATGAATTTGATTTCTATTGCAAATTTACTGATGGCTTCCGATATATAAATACATATATACATGTGTAATATTTTTGTGGAAGGGTATATACTTATGAACCTGTAGACCAAATTTGGTCCTATATATATTAATTAATTAGATTATAAGTATATATATGCACACCCCATCATGTTTTCTCTACTTATTTATAATTACCCTGGAAGCTTTAAATAATTGATTAAGTCAAATATGGATAAGCAATTAATAGAATACCTAATGAATCTGTCCTTGAACAAACATATGTTAAACTTTACCGAGGGCTAGAACTAATCATGAATAATGACAGGGTGATTGATACAGCAGTTCAACTGCATATTAGTCCACAATAATTATAATATGCCTTGTCTGGTCATTGATATTCATAAATTAGACTTAGCTAATCAAAGAGAATACAAAAAGGTACATCATTTTTGATTGGCTGTATAGGTAAGTCTATACATATAAGTCTACATTGTTTCATGAACCTGGTGCCAGGGGTTAACTATCACTGTGTCACACATGCACAGAGTCTTAGGTTTTGCTATAACGTAGTTAAGGGTGACAATAATGATTGATAGTGAAGCCCCAAAGATCACTCCAGGGCCTAAACAATTTCTCACAGTGATTCAATGTTGTGATTTTGAGTTGAATGATTCTATAAGTTACTGTACATTTAAGTCTGCTGTAAACATTTTCGTAACAAGAGGCCCAAGGGCCTTAACAGTCATCTGACTACCTTGGAAATAGTCATATAGAAAATTAATTAGATATGGTGTCACAGTACAAATATCCTAGCCATCTTCGATTTGGGATCAACCAGAGATGTAACAACACTTTGTCAAGTTGATATCAGGATCATTTCAGACAAGTCTAAGCGGAATCGCATCAGTAGAACTTGAGAAGAAGTTCAAAATGTGTTTTCAAGATGGCAGCTGTGGATTTCGGATTGACCCGAAAAATAACAACACTTTGTCTGGACCATGTCAGGATCATTTCAGGCACGTTTCAACTAAATCGCCCCTGCAACTGTAGAACTTGAGAAGAAGTTCAAAATGTGAAAAGTTAACGCACAGCACTTGGCGAACAGCGCACAATGACGGACGAAACATGATGACTAAAAAAATTAATACTGTGACTTCCAATTGCCCGAGAGTTATATAAATATATCATTATAAAATCATATGTGAAAATGAGTTGTTTATAAAATATGTGTATATAGTAGTCAATACAGGTATAAGTAGGAGATTGTATGGGCTTAATTATTCTTCTCTATATATGGTACTAAATACCATCAAACATTGAAAGATATTGTGTTTAGTTATCATCAGATGCAGTCAAACCTGTCAATAATGACCTTGGCTTAAAGAAAAATTGTATTAAAATTAGTTGTTTGGTACCCCAAGAAAGTGATCTTTTATTTTATCAAGCAGGTTAATTTATACACAGTTGGTCTAAGGAAGATTTTACTGTCAAAGGTGGCATGCACATCTCTATGTGAGATAATCTCTATGTTTTAATACTTATTTCTTGCCACAGTTGATCAGTATTATATATGGAGCCGCTGTGGTCAAGTGATTGGATTTGCCGACATTATTACTAACTTTCCACCACTGGGTCCCTAGTATGAATCATATGTGGAACAGTTGCCAAGAACTGACCACTGGTTGGTGATTTTTCTCCAAGTTCTGCAGATATTCTCCACCACTTAAAATGAAAATGGCCCATCTCTAATAAGAAATGATCCTGGCTATTAAACACAATAAATAGTTATATCTACAAAGCACACCAAACCAAAATATTACACTTTTAACAATGAAGATTAAAAACTTACATCAACAGCATTAACCGATATCTTGATTTCCTTTGCATTATTGACCTCGTCCTCCAGCTTTATCACTCTAAAACCACCGACAACACCTCTTGCATGGTCTCCACTTCCCATGATCCCAAATTTGACATCATCAGACCGTTTAGTGTCGACACCGAACAAGATTTTCTTGTTTTTGAGAATGTTTTGGATTGTAGCTTCAGGGGCCATGGTAATACTGTTTACGTTAATCACAGTATTTTCGTTACTCGTGCTGCCGGCTGGACATAATGTTTCTATGACAGCGGTGTCTGTACGCACCCTCAGGACAGGTGGCATGTCCTCCTGTGGATTTTTCCCTGTTATGTGATCTATAATCCTCTGAACTTCCTCCTCCACTTCATCTTTACGTTTTTCCCTCGCGATCTCTTCTTTATCCTTTTTCTTCTTTTTCTTTTTTTTCTTTTTTTCATTATCACGTTTTTGGTTGACGTTTGTTACATATCCATCCTCTTTATCGACCAGAGACAGACAGTCTCTGCACTTCTCCTCATCTGTCCCATATTTAAATTTTGCAAAATGAATAAAATCCCTAAAGTCTTCGGGGGATAGCCGGTCCCTCCAATCACTCTCACGATCTGCTTTTTTATTATACAGAGGATTGTCAGGGTCATTGAATCGGGGATCACCCAACTTCCAGTAATCTAGAAATTGAGGTCCATCAATCTTGCCACATATACGTTCTTTAAAGTAGCGGGTACCACAGTCGTCTAGACAGTTTGTACACATAAGCACTGGTGCTTTTGTTGTTGAACTATCCTCTATCTCGGGTTTAGGCGATGGTGGTATCCAGTATGATTCGTCCTTGCAATCCTGCGATGGTGCGTCCATCCATTTTTTTAAACAGCGACAAACAGATCCACCAAACCGCAGGTATATGGGGCTCAGTACATACACCTGAAATATAGCAATTGACAGTTGGTACATAACCTCCTAAGAAAAATGCAGTATCAATGTATTGTTCTACATTCCTTTTGAAACATAAAAGAAAATATACTGACATTGTTAAGTGTTTTAATTGATACTGTTGAAATTCCAAATTGTATAGCAATGTGATTAAGAAGATACAATATGTATGCTTTATCCATACATGCGTCAATGTCCCATACGTTAAACAAATGCAATACATTATAATCACCGAGGCACTGATGAAATTGTTTTTCAGACAAGAGCATGTACATGAAAGGGTAAACACACTACTGTATGTGCAATTTCACCAGTTCTAGACAAAAGTTGCTTTACTCAAGGGGCACAGGCCAGGTTTCGACATACAAGACAATCTACCACAATGTGTAATGGCGGACAGTGAGCGAATTTGCACAATTCGCACACAAGTCACTACAGTGGGCTTTTCTGGCATAACACACTAATATCAACTTCTCTAAATTCCGTTACAACCGATTTGTTTCCAGTATATGTGCAAATTTTAATGCACTCTTAGACTGAATCACTTAAAACCTTTTTAAATCACAAAAATGTCTGACTTTCATGCATGATTTGGTATTTCAGACACATTTCACTTGAATGGTACTACACTTTATAATTATTAAATGCACATACAAATGGAAAAAGAACAGTACAAATTTACCTTGACATATGAACTCTTCTGGTCAGGACTACCAAAAAAACGTCGGAAAAGGTCTCTGTGGAAATAAAATTCATTTAGTACAGGAAATGACACATTCATCTTCCTAGATTTTAGAGCAATTGATGAACATTAGCACATTAGACATTAATAACAACCATGTACACATACATGACTTCTGTGCACAATATGATGTCCCACTCATATGGTATGTGCTATAGTGTTTACATCACAGTACATCATAGACAGGAGATTGTTTTGTTAAAAATATGTAGCATTTGTCAACATCTTAAGTCTTTGTTTCATAAAATAGCAGTGTTGTATAACTTCACGATTATTTAAGAAGTTTATGATTCTATGTGAATTACGAAATGATAATACTATATGTGCGCCTGCATTAAGCTGATGTATAAAAGTCAATAGTTAGTTGTATGTATAAGTACATTGTGTATCTCAATTACCATAATGAACTTTGACCAGTGACAAAGGTTATACAGGTTAAATGTTTTGACTATCGAAACACCTATATAACATACAATATCCTGTACCCACCTTGTATCTCTTGAATAGAACGGATCTTTTGCTGCAACATAAAGGAATTATATCAATACACATGAATTACAACACAAGGTATTGAAATGTACACATTTGTCAGGTAACAGATGAATTTGTAACTGATGAATTTATACCTGAACATTATTTCCTGCTCATCAATTAGGACAATTTAGATTGTTGTATTCAACAGGTAACACGAATCACAAAAAAGTGACTTATTTATAACCTGATTTTACCTGATGCATCCTAATATTTCATATCATGTCTATTGGCATTTCCATCGCTGACCTAGCTAAACTGTATAACAGTCGAGCCATATCAAACAAGCACAGAGCAGTATTCTGTCTTTGCATATTATAGAGTTAGCTCCCTTGTGGGTAGGTATCAATTGAAACATCATTATTTTGTGAGTGCAATTTACATCATTTGCTCCGAAAAGTATGATGTTATGCTCAAAAACCCATGACATCACAATCAATACCTACCCACAAGGGCAGATAACTCTGTAATATGTAAATACAGAGCAGTACAGGGTTCACGAACATGTATACTCATGCCAAGATTCATCTTGAGACCACTTGATTAGGCCATTAATATATATACTGCAATATGTTTCCAGTAACACCTTTTAAATAAAAGATCACAGAGGAAGTTAGGCACACACCAAAGAATGATATCAGACAATAGAAAGAGGGGTCTTTTCTCTGCTTTTTTCTTATTTTCCTCTTCCTTTGAAATATTGAATACACATACACACAGAATCTCTATTAGAAATCCTGATTTTACACAAAACAAATAATATTTTAGGATCGATGCTATTTGTTTGCTTCATGCTTAAAGTTTTTTGGTTATAAAGCATTCATTTTAAAGGGTCAGTTGGGTTACCCGAAGAACATTTTGTTTTGTATGGCCTCACTAGCCAAACATGTCACTTTATGTTTGCTTTATAAACATATTTTATTTGAATGTTACTGAACAGGAGAGAAACTTCAACATACTGAATGATTTGGAGTCAAGGTGTGGAAATTTATCATGGTTTTGAGCAAGTTTTGCACACTCATCTATAAAACTCCGAGCCGTGGCTTCTTTTCCTGCAACATAAAATAACAAGTTGACAAAACAGGTATCAAATTTAAAAAATTTCTTAAAGTATGCATTTTTTCATTTTTGATAAAAAGTAATTTCTTAAGAAAGCTGATTTTTATCAGTTGTAGCATGTGATTTATTCTGTATTTACACATTACTTATCTGCCCTTGTATATAGGTACTGAATAATCTACTGATTGTTTTGTTGTCTTTCTATGCATGTTACATCATATTTTAGAGAAGAAAATGCAATAGTTTTCGTACCGATTTCTTTTTCAAATTGATTTATGGTTTTCTTTGTAGAATAATTCTATGAAAAGCAAGTCCAAATTTGTTTCTATTATAAAGGACCCCTGATGTGCCGAAATTTATAAGCACCCTGGTCACTTGTGTCGAATATGGTACATTAATTATAACTTTATGGAGTAAAACAGTTTGATAACTTTCATTTTTCCAAAATGTAGGTTAAAGAATGTATAAATGAATTTTGAAACATGGAAAACTCCACCTACCATCTACAAACTGCTCATGTATGTAAATAAAAGCTTGGTCCAAAAGATTTTCAAACTTTGGCGTGTCACACGACATCTGTTTGATGACTCCATGTTTCACAGTAAAACTTTGGAAAGTTATTGTAAACTTTGTCCAAAATGGTTTCCCCTGTAAAATATGTGAAAGAAAATATTCTAAACCACATGTACAATTCACAATAAAAACATCACACGTCATGCATATGTGAAAAAAAATCAGTCGCTGCATGACAGAATGATTCAAGACTACCTGGCTTCACATTTTGTGCAATTTTTCACTTTTTTATAAAAGTATAACAACAACCTTATATGAATATGGTGCTTTTACTGAATTTTGAGAATTTCAGTTCAATACTTTGAAACTTTCTTTAAAGATAGCAATAACAAGCTTCTGCATTGCCAAGTATACATAGTTGGTGTTGTTATTTTCTGACCAGGCCCACAATGGGCTATGAAAATGTACATGTTTATTATCCTTTTTTCCCTACTTTTTTATTGTATTCTATTCTGTATTTGCATATTTCAAAGTTGTCTGCTCTTGCCGATAGGTATTGATTGTGACATCATGTGTTTGCGAGCATAAGTAGTAGTTTCAGAGAAAAAGATGTGAGTTTCGCAAAAAAAATAATGACGTCCAATGGATAACTACCCGCAAGGGAGGTAACTCTGTAATAAGCAAATATGGAATAATAAACAGTGGTGTGAAGACCTGTTATATTAGTGAAGGGGTGGAGCCATAAAGTCATGATAAGTGGCGGTTTCCTATCAGTTTTATCTATACTGTAAAATCTTTCCTGTTGATAGTGCATAACATAAGGAAGTTAACAAAAAAAACCCGCGAAAGTCTAAATTGCATATAAATTTTCATACCTGTTCCTTCCACATGCATCTGAAAGCATCTTTGTGCTTTTGGAAGAACAAAAACTCTGTAGGAGAAACTTCCAAATCAAAGAATTCAATATCAGTATCCGACAGCCGAATCTTCCTCATCCTGTCAAGGACACAAGGTCTCAACCACAAACTGAAACATATATAACACATATTGTTTAAAATAATTAAACTTTTGTTTAAAGCTGACAATTTAATACAAGTGAAAATGCATTTATTATATTACATGTATTACTTTTCATTATAGTCATGTTTGGAGATGATGCCGATAGATCTATACTCACGGCTCAAATTTTATATTTTTTCGTCACTGGCTAAAAATAGTAAGTTCCCTAAACTTTTACTTGCTAAAATATCTTTTTACATTGAACTTGTAATTGTACTTGTAATTAAATCTCCATATTCAAATAAAAAGTTTTGAAATATAAAATAATTTATTTTTGAACGATTATGTGAGACGTATCTATAGGTATGTAGATCTAAGAACAGGGAACCTGGGACCTCCCATCCTCAATATTCCAGGGGTTCCGATCACATACGATCACTACATCCCTGGACTATCTCATAGTAAAACACATGGCAACAGAACAAAACAAGTATTAGTACATCACGTGACAGAATACCGGATTCTGATTGGTTACACACAAGGGTACTATTTGCAATAGTGCCCGGGCAAGCGGGCACTATTGAAGTGGCGCGAAATTGAACGTAAATGTATTGTGACGTCACCATTACATGACGTCATTATTAGTTGTGCTCCGCCGAAGACGTCAAAATGGCAGACATGCTGTTGTGTGCGGGATTGAAGCAAATGTTGCTTTTCTACAAAAGACATTTACTCATGTTCTATATTGATCTACTTTTAAATCTTCGTGAAGCTAAATCCCGTTTTATAGAAACACAGATTTCTGCAACAATTCATATGTTGTACTGTATAATATAACAACGTGGTGTGGAAATGGAGATAGCGAGGTGACGTTGCTTGACGTGCTTCTGTTACGACGATGACATGAAAACGGGTCTCATGTTAGGGTGATGTACTAAACCCATTATGGCCTGGTTGAGAGGGCACTATTGCCTCATAGTATTGTCTCGTGATGGGATAGTGCCTGAGCCATCCCTCAATATGACTTAAATTGAATGTAATCACTGGATATGGGGGTTCTCAAGGGGAGGTTGTTTTCCCTTTCTTAAAGTTAGGACATCATTCTCAGCTTCGGTATTTCAATGTTCCGATGTAGCTGTCAACAATTTCTACCGTCTGTTTAAAATGAAATTTATCTCTTTATAAACTAGAAACAAAAATTAACCCAATGATAAAGGCAAAACCTGAAACTTTAGAGGGGTGCGATATACTTTCAAGGTGGGATATTACTTTAGAGCCTAAGAGGGAGTGTGATATATACAGGAGAGGAGAAAATGTAGCGGCCAGACCGGGATTCGAACCCGGGACCCTCAAAACATTAGCCGAGTGCTCTACCGACTGAGCTACGTGGCCACCGATGATCGACCCAGTCCAATCCCGCTACATATATATCACTCAAGGAAATATATGATATCGCCCAAACTGATATCGACTTGTGCGATATTTGGTTTTATTACATAATTTGTTTACACCAATCTATATATGAAGAAATATAATATTTTCAACTATTACACCGACCGATCAATAAAACCTTGTTATATTGCACGGTTCGAAGTTATATTGCACGCTTCCATGGAAACGTTATATTACACGGTTCAAAATGTTATATTGCACGGCTTTAGGAACACCTCGCTGTTGTTGTCTAGTTTTGTAGAAAACTTCCAAGGAATTGCGAGTAACAGTGAATTACGTTATTATGACGCCACAAAGGTTCACGCATAATTTCGCGCTGGATTTATAGAAATCGAATCAAGCACGTCATGTAGACGTTTACTGTACCGAGTAAAGAACGGACAGGATGAATGTATTAGATCAAAAGGCTGTAAGCAGGTCTAATAATGTGAAAACAGACAATAAGACATCCAAACCGGAGTTACAACGTGACGCACGTGGGCTATACGTCAATCTTCAATAGGATATTAAGTTTTTTTCCGGTACGGTGTTGATAATTTTGTCAAGTGATTGCCGTATTCGTTTAATAAAAAAATACTCAACTGAAAAACTGGTGATTATGTAATAAAACAAATATTCCATGGTTACTGTGCTCTAGTTCATAATATTTACCCCTCGGTGATGGTAATCAACAAATGTTATATTGCACTCGGCCTTTGGCCTCGTGCAATATAACATTTGTTGATTACCATCACCTCGGGTTAAATATTATGAACTAGAACACAGTAACCCATGAAATATTTGTATAATATACAAAGTACGTGTCCATGTAGAGATGAATATATAAAAAATAAAACTCAATGACCTTCCTCTAGTACTTTCGCCATTTCATGATGGCTCTTCAGGAATATTTATTTTTTAAAGAACAAATTAATGACGTCACAAGGTACACATGTTTACATAACAATAATATGAAGTTGCGCCATTTTTAGTTTTAGGCCATAATAGAAAATGGCGCAACTTCATATTATTGTCATGTAAACGTGTGTACCTTGTGACGTCACGCTATTTGTGAACCTTGTGACGTCATGCTATTTGTGACGTCATTAATTTGTTCTTTAAAAAATAAACATTCCTGAAAGGCCATTATGAAATTGCGAAAGTACTAGAGGAAGGTCGTTGAGTTTTATTTTATATATAAACAACAATAAACAGTTTAGCTTTAACAAATATTAAAAAAAAACACAACAATAAACAGTTTAGCTTATAACAAATATTAATAAAAACACAACAATAAGCAGTTTAGCTTATATATTATACAAATATTTCATGGGTTACTGTGCTCTAGTTCATAATATTTAACCCGAGGTGGTGGTAATCAACAAATATTATATTGCACGAGGCCAAATAACCCATGAAATATTTGTTTTATTACATAATCACCAATTTTTCAGTTGAATCTTTTTATAAAACTAATACGACAATCACTTAACAAAATCATCAGCACCGTAACGTAAGGAAAAGCTTCACATCCTGTTTAAATTTGACGTATAGCCCATGTACGTCTCGTTGTAACTCCGGTTTGGATGTCTTATTGTCTTCTTTAACATTATTAGACCTCTATGCAGCCTTTTAATCTAATACATTCGCCGGGTCCATCCTCTACTCAATAAACATCTACATGACGTGCTTGATTCGAGATCTATAAAGCTAGCGCGAAATTGAGCGTGAACCTTTGTGACGTCATA